>CM022678.1:6413558-6431058 GCA_012295275.1 Chrysomallon squamiferum
TTTTTGAAGGAATCTTGTTTGAAAAGTTTTTTTTTTATAATTTTTTTTTACTAAGTTAGGATGATGGATGATTTTTATTTTCTCCTCCTCTGCTGTTTGTGTCATTCAGCAGCTTTTTTGTGAAACATGTGACAATGACGAGAACTTTATCTTCTGTAATATTAAGTTCATGAAAGTTATTAAGAGTTGCCCCCTTGAAAATAGAGCGATTTTTATTTTTATTTTTTTTTTTTTTTTTAAGGTTATAATTATGTGAAATCAGTATAACATTCACTGTTAAACCTGCACTGAAGCAATGTTTTTTTTTTCTTGATTTTTTTTTAAATTAATTTGTTCATGTTAACAATTTTTAAAATAGATTTCAGTTAATTCTGCAATTTCTTGTTGTATTTGGTTGTTTTTGATGTTTTTTTTTTTTTTTTTTTTTTTTTCCCTGTTTTATCATTCCCAATAAGTTTTAACTTTCAAGTAGAGTAGGTTTTTAATTATTTCATTGAGAGCTAAATTATTATTATTATTATTATTATTATTATTATTTTTTTTTTTTTTTTTTTTTTTTTTTTAAAGACTGTATTGTGACAGAAGTGTTGCTTTCATAGATAATAATTATCTAGCAATTTTTTTAATCTCCAACAAAAGCAGTTCCAAAAAATACCCCCCCCAAAAAAAATACCCCCCATAAAATACCTCCCAAAAAACCACCTAGATGCTGTACTGTTGTTTCAATAGGTTGGTGTAAAAAATTATTTTCAGGCAATTTTGTGAAAAAGTTCTATCATCTAAATATTTTCCACAAAGATTTTCTTGATACCAAATTGCTGGGTAAATGTGTTAACATGATTAACAATGACCAGTTGTTGCTGGACCCTTTCATACGCCATATTCGTTTTTTTTTTTTTGCTTTGCATTCTCTCTGTTCATTGGAAATGTAAATGTTTCACTGCACACGAAAGATGTGTTTTGTTACGAAAGAGTTGCTTAGGAGAGATTCAGTCAGGCAGAAATTTCGTGTTTCTTAAATGTATTTAGAATTAAAATTATTTTTGCATCATGAATTGGAATTAAATTATCTAACGATAATAATCATTTGGATGTTTATTAACTTATTTATTGATTTATTGATTTTTATTTATTTATTTATTTTAATTTATTTATTTAATTTAATTTAATTTATAATAAGAAATAAAAAGTGAATATGAAAGATTAATAATGTATATTTTGGAAACATGAAAGGTTTTTTTGTTTTTGTTTTTTTTTTTTTCTTTTTAATTTTAATTTTGTTTAATTTTTTTTTTCTTTTTTAACGTTTATAAAGCGGAATTTTTTATAAACTTTATTTTCAATGTTATTTATTTTATGATTATTATTGTTATGATGATTATTATTATTATTATTATTATTATTAAAATATCATTATTAAAATATGCAACAATTTTTATTGTCTTTGATTTAAACAGAACAATTTTTTGTTATTAATCTAATGAAAAATAAATCCTTTTTACGTGAAACCTTTCCAAAGATTATAGTCGTTTTAATCAGCTGTTAATAAAATACAGATTTAATAGTTTCTTGTTTTTTGTGAAACTTGACATTTTTCCATTTGTGGAGTTTACTTTTTCTTTTTTGTCACTGTTCCTTGCTAGTTAGAATTTCTTATTTCATTAAAAATAGTTGTTTGTTTCACTCATATATTTATACATTCATTTTTATTTTTCTGCCCTTTTGCATAATTATTATTATCATCATTGTTTTAAATTGATCACTATCACCAGTCATCATCATTGTCATCATCTTTATCATCACAGGATGATTAAACAGTTACAGTTGTCATTGGTTTTGTTTTTTTATCTTGAGAAATATTTGCAGGTGTCTGTCTGTTTGTTCATGTTTAAATCTGGGTATTTGTGTGTATGTTCTGTTGACTAGTCCGTATTTTCTCTCTCTCTCTCACTGTCACACACTCTCACACACTCACACACACACTCCCATTATTATACCAAAAGTTTTATTTACTTAAAAAAGATAAAAAAATAATAACTGTACTCCATCTTGCCTTACTTTATCACCACCTTTCTCTCATGAGTATTCAAAAAGATAAACAATATTTTGTCCACAGATTTATTTATATGAAGCAGAAGGGTGTGTGTGAGAGAGGGAGAGAGAGAGAGATTCTAACAGTTAACCATAAAAATTTAAAATATTGAATCAAATTTATAACATTTATTTTTTTCAATACTGACTCGATTTTCTTGTATTTCCATAGATTTTTTTTTTTTTAACAATATTTATATGAAATAACAAACAAACAAGAGTTTACTTTATTCTCATATATTTTCTCACCTTCGGTACATTTAAAGGATAACATTTTATGGGCATCGAGGCTTCTCTGTTTTTACAGTGTAAAACACTTGAAAAATCCACTGGTGCGACACGTACAAACCAAGATGGAGTGGCGAATTGTCATCTGATGTCGAAATCCCTGCCGAAAACACTGGTTTTTGTACCAGCATTCTGAAGTAGAAAAATACATCACCACTGCTAGTTCTACTTGTAGTTTCTTCCATAGTTAGTAACAGTGACAGTAGTAGTAGTAGTAATGGAATAATTTCAGTGATAGTTGTAACAGTAATGGATACTTTTACTGATAGCAGTAATAGCACTAGTGATGGTAATAGTGTAGTAATAGTGATAGTAGTAATAAAGTAATAAATTTGATAGTAATAGTAGGCAATAGTAAAATACTTTTAGTCATGGTAATAGTGTAGTAATAAATTTTTAGTGATAGTAATAGCACTAAAACTTTTACTATGGCAATAATAGCACTAGTGGTGTAGTAAATAAATAATTTTTTACTGATAGTAGTAATAGCACTAAATGTTTTACTGGTAATAGTGTGGTATAAATAATAAAAATACTTTTACTGATAGTAATAGCACTAGTCATGGTAGTGTAGTAGTAAAATACTTTTACTGATAGTAGTAACGGCACTAGTGATGGTAATAGTGTAGTAGTAATAAATACTTTTACTGATAGTAGTAACGGCACTAGTGATGGTAATAGTGTAGTAGTTATAAATACGTTTACTGATAGTAGTAATAAATACTTTTACTGATAGTAGTAACAGCACTAGTGATGGTAGTACTGTAGTAGTAATAAATATGGCTACTACTACTATTGCTAATAGCTACTACTATTACTATCAAAACTGGCTACTGCTGCTACTACTACTACTACTACTACTACAAACATACAGCTACTACTCATAGTGTTTTAATATAGAACAAATTGACACGTTTCTGGTTTAATACTCACCTGACTCGGCTGCGCGTAAAACCACTTTTTTCACTTGATACTCGTCGTCATCTTCGTGGTTTTTCACTAAATACATGTCACACTTGACAGTTTCGCAACGGCTGTTTTTGTAAACTTGACCATTAACGTACAGTTTCGTACCTTCCAGTATACAGTCTGTTAAAAACGACAATCATCAGTTGTTTAGAGAGAGAGAGAGAGAGAGAGAGAGAGAGAGAGAGAGAGAGAGAGAGAGAGAGAGAGAGAGAGAGAGAGAGAGACGTATATATTTTTCAGTCTGAAGTATACTAGATATTTAACAACAACAACAACATACCTCCATTTACACTTTAACCAAATAAATATCTCAGACCACAGTAGTAAAAAAAAAAAAAAAAAAATGTGAAAAAACAACAAAACAAAACAAAAATATTACAAAAAAAAAAAAAAAAAAAAAAAAACCACTAAAAAAACGATGGTATGAGACCCTTTTGCGAACTCTCATTTCCGTTAATAAATATATTTTTTATATTTATATTATTTATATATATATATATATATTTCTTTTTTTTTTTTCTACAGCTTTTAATTATTACATTAAAAACTAGGATGAGGGTTTGTAGTTAAAATAATCTCGACTGTTAACGGGAAATTAAAAAACGAGATAACCGATCACTCACAACTTTCTCCTTTCACCAGTTCCGGTCCTCTTTGTGTACATCGAATTGTGATGGTTCCCAGAAGTTTGTTAGTGTCTAAAGGAATTTCCTCTCCTTCAGATGTTACACACTTTCGTTCGTCTTCGTCGTAGGTGACTCGGACCGCTAAAATAAAAATATAAGAAAAAAAAAAAAGAATATATAAAGAAAAAAGAAAGAGAGAAAGAAATTATAAATGAACAAATAAAGAAAGAATGAAAATTATAAATAAATTAAACAAGAAAGAAAGAAAGAAAAGTATAAATTAAGAAAGAAAAAATATATATATAAATAAATGAAGAAAGAAAGAACGAAAATATAAATAAATAAATAAATAAATAAATAGATGTTTATCAAGGAATACCGTCAAAGAGTGTTTTGCTTGACAACCGATTCTTGGATATTTCATTTTATTTTAAATTATTTATTTAACTTATTTACGTGGTTTTTTTTTTTTTTTAATGTAAATCTCTCTCAACCTCCAACAACACGTCTGTTTTCCAAATGATCTAGACGCATTTTCACATACACACACACGCACGCACACGCACACACACACACTGTTGTCAGCTTACGCATTGACGTCAGAGACTTGAGAATAAACGCTGCAGAGGACAATAGCACTGGGCTCATCACAAGGAAAGCAGTGACGGTGTTGTAGTAGTTCATGGTGAAAAGATCTTTGTATAATAACGTAAAAAAAAAAAAAAAAAAAAACGTCTATAATTTTTATAATATATGCATGTGTGCGTGCGCGCGCGTGTGTGTGTGTGTGTGTGTGTGATATATGTATATTTGTATATCTGTATCTATCCATCTAGCTATATATATATATATTATGTATGTATGTATGTATGTATGTATATGTGTGTGTGTGTGTGTGTGTGTGTGTTTCTGTATATATATACGTCTGTACATATGTATGTACATATATTTGTACATACGTAAATAAACTTACATTTAATATCATTCCGTTCTGGCTGCAGAGTGTGGGATATTTTTAACTTTACTTAATTTATGTCTGATTTTGTTATGAGGATTTTTTTTATTTTTTTTTTATCTATTTATTTATTTATTATACATATTTATTATATTTATTTATTATATTTATGTCTCTCTCTCTCTTTCTGTCAACGTTTATGACTGAACATCACTGCCATAGTTTTATGAAATAGAAAGTTATGTAATACTATTTTACACTGTCACTGTTTGACAACAAAATTACTTTTTAGTTTTTAAATTAAATAAATAGTTGTTTGACTGTGCTAGGAGTATTACTGTTTGTACGGTTAATTACTTATTTTAATAATTAGCAGAAAAATCTTTACCGTCTCTCTCTCTCTCTCTCTCTCTCTCTCTCTCTCTCTCTCTCTCTCTCTCTCTCTCTCTCTCTCTCTCTCTCTCTCTCTCTAATGTACGTATTTTTCTCTTTAGCTGTCTCACTCTGTGTTTATGTCTCTCTTTCTCTCTATTTTTGTGTCTATGTCTCTTTATGTCTGTACCTATTTATTCGTCACTATTTCGCTTTCTGTTACTCTCATTTCATTTTTTGACTGTTTTCATTTTTTTTATTTCGTTTATATATTTCTTTCTCTCTCTCTGTCTGTCAACCTTTATGCTTGTGTCTGTGTGTGTGTGTGTCTCTGTTTTCACTCTCCATCTGTCTGGCTTTGTCTCAGACTGTCTGGTTATCTCAGTCTCTCCCTTTTTGTCTGTCTCTCTGTTTATGTGTACCTGTGTCTCTTTATCTCTGTCTGTCTCTATCTGTGTGTGTCTTTCTTTCTCGTGTCTCTCTCTCTCTCTCTCTCTCTCTCTCTCTCTCTCTCTCTCTCTCTCTCTCTCTCTCTCTCGTGTCACATTTTCTGTTTGTATATCTCTTTCGCTGTCTGACTGTCTCTCTCTTTCTCTCTGTCTGTCTGTCTGTCTGTCTGTCTGTTTATTTCTCTCATTGTTCCTGTCTCTCTGTATATATCTTTTTTCTCTGTCTTCTCTCATTTTACTTGTATCGCTATGTGTGTCTTCCTTTCTGTCTATGTCCATTTGTTTTGATATGTGTCTCTCTCTCTCTCTCTCTCTCTCTCTCTCTCTCTCTCTCTCTCTCTCTCTCTCTCTCTCTCTCTCTCTCTCTCTCTCTCTCTCTGTCTTTTTTTGTGTTTTATCTCTCTGTGTATCTCTCTTTCTCTCTCTCTTTGTGTCTGTCTCTCTGTGTCTCTTTCTCTCTATCTGTCTCTTTCACTCTGTATACCTCTTTATCTCTCTCGTTGTTTCTCTTTCTTTCTTTCTTTCTTACTTTGTATCTTCAGTCGTCACTAAATATTTATTTATTATTTCATTTTAACAAAGTGTAATGTGTAATCTGTTTATATGCTTTATTATTCTGTCTACTAATTTTAATAATTTTGTACACACAAGTCATTGTTTACAATCATCTGTATATAATGTTAAAATTTTATATTAACATCATGTTTTCGTTTTGTTTTCCATATATGTGCATAAACAACTTTAAATATTCATTTACAAGACGTTGCACCTGGAAATTATTTTTCTGTCTGTCTGTTTGTGTGTGTGTGTGTGTGTGTGTGTGAAGGACAAAAGCAAACAAACAAATAAATAAAAAATAATTTAATAACCGAAATAAAGAATATAATAATCAAATAATAATAATAATAATAATAATAATAATAATAATAATAATAATAATAATAATAATAATAATATAATAATAATAATAATAACAATAATAATAATGATGGTGATGATGATGATAATAAAGCAATATTATAAGGGTCTCTCTCTCTCTCTCTCTCTCTCTCTCTCTCTCTCTCTCTCTCTCTCTCTCTCTCTCTCTCTCTCTCTCTCTCTCTCTCTCTCTCTCTCTCTCTCTCATTCATTGTGTGTGGTTATAAGTTCACTGTTAAAGATGCTATTATTTTTCTCCAGATACTCTCAGATATGGTTTATGCTGGGTTCCTTGTCTTTGTAATAATCCCTGTCACAGTGGCAACAGACTATGACAAGATTGAAAAATCCAGATATGGTACTTACAGATAGATACATTTATATGGAACAGCTATGAAATAACATTAACAATAACAGAGGCAGAAGTAATAGTAGTGGTAGTGGTAGTGGTAGTAGTAGTAGTAGTAGTAGTAGTAGTAGTAGTAGTAGTAGTAGTAGTAGTAGTAGTAGTAGTAGTAGTAGTGGTGTAGTAGTAGTAGTAAAGTAGTAGTAGTAGTAGTAGTAGTAGTAAGTAGTAGTAGTAGTAGTAGTGGTAGTAGTAGTAGTAGTAGTAGTAGTAGTAGTAGTAGTAGTAGTAGTAGTAGTAGTAGTAGTAGTAGTAGTAGTAGTAGTAGTAGTAGTAGTAGTAGTAGTAGTAGTAGTAGTAGTAGTAGTAGTAGTAGTAGTAGTAGTAGTAGTAGAAGTAGTAGTAGTAGTAGCAGTGCTTTTAGACAGTGGTAGTAGTAGTAATAATAGTGCTAATTTCAGTTTTAACTACATCAGTTTCAGGTTTTAACTGTATATCACTATTAGTTTAAACTGTACATCAGTTTCAGTTTTAACTACATTATTTCCAATTTTAAATGTACGTCATTTCCAATTTTAACTGTACATCATTTCCAATTTTAACTGTACATCATTTCCGATTTTAACTCTACATCCATCGATTCCATATTTTAACTGTACATCACTTCCAGTTTGAAACGTACGTCTGTTTCAGTTTTCCAGGCGTACTACAACGAAGAGAGAGGCATGTGCACGGGCAACTGGGGCGACTTTCGGGTTGGAACAATTATTAAGCACCTGTCATATTATCCATCTTTTACCTTAATCTGCACCACATCAGGGCCCCGCCTCATCACAACAAATAGCTGTAAGTGATAAATCTTCTGTCTGTCCTTCTGTCGCTGTCTCTTTCTGCCTGTTTGTCTGTCTGATTATCTCTAGCTATCTTTCTCTCTCTCTCTCTCTCTCTCTCTCTCTCTCTCTCTCTCTCTCTCTCTCTCTCTCTCTCTCTCTCTCTCTCTCTCTCTCTCTCTCTCTCTCTCTCTCTCTCTCTCGTATGTAAGGTGTATATATGAATGTATATATGTATGTATGTAGTATGTATGTGTGTGTGTGTGTATCTCTACGTAGGTATATCTATGTACGTACGTACATTTGTATGTATATATATATATATATGTATGTAAGTATGTATGAATATATGATTGTATGTATGTATGTATGTATGTATGCATGTGTGTATGTATGTATGCATGCATGTATGTATGTATGTATGTATGTATATATGTATGTATGTATGTATGCATGTATGTATATATGTATGCATGCATGTATGTATGTATGTATGTATGTATATATGTATGCATGCATGTGTGTATGTATGTATGCATGTATGTATATATGTATGCATGTATGTATGTATGTATGTATATATGTATGTACGTATGTGTGTGTGTCTATATGTATATATCTATCTCTTTACTACTGCAGTTTGCCACTACAATGGAAGGCAAATACGCACTGGGTTAAGCACGGTAAATGAATGTACAAAATTTAAATGTGAGCTTTCGATGCAGCCTGGAGAAAACATCTACTATGTGTGGATTAAGTGGAAGCTGTACATAAAAACAGGTGAGGAAACATCTATTCTGAATCCTTTATGGCGTGTGGGGGAGAGAGAGAGAGAGAGAGAGAGAGAGAGAGAGAGAGAGAGAGAGAGAGAGAGAGAGAGAGAGAGAGAGAGAGAGAGAGAGAGAGAGAGAGAGAGCAGATAGGACAGAGTCAGACAGAAAGGAGACAGAGAGACACAGAGAGAGAGATTGTTTTGCATATTTGTGTGTCTCAGATGTTTTGTAATAAGTACTATATACACGTACACGCACACACACACACACACATACACAGACACATCTGAATACACGTATCGCATCTCCTGAGACAATGGATTCATTATAACTTGTCACTGGTAATGGATGGGTATCACCCAGAATTGTGTTCCCCACAGAAATAAGGCGATCGTTCAGGAGGAATCTTTAATACGAGGAATTACTGCGACAGGCAATTGAACAATGCCTCCCATGCTTGTTTTCTTTCAAAAATGCAAAATCTTCATGCACCAGAGACGGGTATTTAATTCCGCTGTGCAGATGTTCACTGAGACAATGGCAAGAAAGAGGACATCGAAAAAAAAAGCAAGGTTGGCAGGTAATAAGACTCTGTCTCTTCAGGAATTTCTGTCGCAGCTAGTTGGCATCAGTTTTGGCTGCCTTTTCTCAGTTCTGACACTGCTGACGATGAAATACGGGGCAGACCAAATTTGTGTTGATGGATCTCTCGCGGTCTTGACAAGTTCGTGCGACATCAGAGCATGAACGAACACAGGACTCTGCATCGTTTAGCAGGACGACATGCTTTCGCAACAAAGTCTTGTCCTGAATCACAATAGCCGCTCAGTCGACATCTGTAATTCAGAACCTTAAGGAACCGCTTGAAATCAGCAGGGTATGTAACCAAAAGGGTCAAATAAAGGTCAGTTTCATGGGTAGAGCCGTGTATTATGTGTGAATTACGAGGAAGCTGTATCGGAGAACAATTTAAAATGATGAACACGAAGGGGCTTGGATCACGAGGATATGGCAATAGGAATCCGTTGGTCGGACGAGAAAGCACATATCGGGTGCGTGTCACAAATGCTCATGTAAGATCCTGCAGGCAGAAAAACACAAATCGTACATACAAGAAATCAGTTAAAAATGTTTCATACGCGGGAAGTTTGGTGATGCTTTGGGCGTATCTCACCTTAATGTAAGATACACTTGGTTTTATATTTAAAACACAAGAACATTTCCACAGATGGTCAGTGTATTCAAGACGTCCCGGAACCAGTCGTTGTCCCTCATTTCCACAACAACCCATTCTCAGCAAGGTGAATGTGTAACGAACAAATCTGGAGATACCTCATCCTAACAGTCCAACCCGTAAATAAGATCATTTAAAAAAATCTGTTATGAGCATTCGGTATAGACACAAGTAGTAGTTGTGATGGAAGTAGTTATGGTGGTAGTGGTGGTAGTAGTAGTTGTGATGGAAGTAGTGGTGGTGGTGGTGGTGGTAGTAGTTGTGATGGAAGTAGTAGTGGTGGTGGTGGTAGTAGTAGTAGTTGTTGTTGTGACGGTAGTAGTTGTTGTGATGGAAGTAGTAGTTGTTGGTGGAAGTAGTAGTTGTGGTGGTGGTGATGGTAGTAGTAGTAGTAGTGGTGGTGGTGATGGTAGTAGTAGTTGTAGTAGTTGTGATGGAAGTAGTAGTGGTGGTGGTGATGGTAGTAGTAGTAGTAGTAGTTGTGATGGAAGTAGTAGTGGTGGTGGTGATGGTAGTAGTAGTAGTAGTGGTGGTGGTGATGGTAGTAGTAGTTGTGATGGTAGTAGTAGTAGTGGTGGTGGTGGTAGTAGTAGTAGTAGTAGTAGTGGTAGTAGTAGTGATGGAAGTAGTAGTGGTGGTGGTAGTAGTAGTAGTGGTGGTGATGGTAGTAGTGGTGATGGTAGTAGTAGTGGTGGTGGTAGTAGTGGTGGTGGTGGTGATGGTAGTAGTAGTGGTGGTGGTAATAGTAGTAGTGGTGGTGGTAGTAGTAGTAGTAGTAGTGATGGAAGTAGTAGTGGTGGTGGTGGTGGTGGTGGTGGTGGTGGTGGTGGTAGTAGTAGTAGTAGTAGTGATGGAAATAGTAGTAGTGGTGGTGGTGGTAGTAGTACTGGTGGTGGTGGTAGTAGTAGTGGTGGTGGTAGTAGTAGTAGTAGTAATGGTGATAATGGTAGTAGTTGTATCGTTTTCACTTCAGGCTGTCTTTTCAAGGAGGAGTGTTTGAAGGAAGGACGACATCGAGTCAGTGATGGCGAGCTGTCTTTTCTCTGCACCTGCGATTCCTTCGGGTTCTTAACTTGCCAGTACGAGTAGAATAAAACATAACAGTAAATAAATAATGTATCACTAAGAGGTAGTAAAGTTTTAATTATACTGAAAGTGTATGTTTAATAACAAAACAACAACAACAACAACAATGACGATGACGATGATGATAATCTCTCTCTCTCTCTCTCTCTCTCTCTCTCTCTCTCTCTCTCTCTCTCTCTCTCTCTCTCTCTACCACACGCCATAAAGGATTCAGAATAGATGTTTCCTCACCTGTTTTTATATACAGCTTCCACTTAATCCACACATAGTAAAAATATTACACAAACTCATACTGAAATATCACATAAACTTACACTGAAAATATTACACAAATGCGTACTGAAAAAATCACGCAAGACCATACTTATTAGCGTCTGAAGCGTCATCACTTCCTGGCAATGACGTCATCAGCCACGAACGTTTTACGTCACGGCGTTAATCGACAGGCAATGGCCAGGCGACAGACAAAAGGCTCAAGGAACAAGGGCTTGTTAATAACGCAGAAGACGTGATCTGAGAATACAAAAACGTCATTTACGAATGGAGACAGGCTGACTGTGCAACGATGGAAGCTGTTTGACTGACAGAAGGCAATCTTTACTCGCCGACACTGTTTTTAGAACTGATGGAAGACAACGTGTTTACAGTCGAAATCGAGAACGAACGACGGCTTGTTGCGTTCAAGACGTCGTGCCAAACGACGGAGGTTGTGGAGGTATATCTGATATATTTATTATTCTTCTTTATGATTTTTCTTCTTTACTTTTATTTTTTATGGGAAAAGAGAAAGAGAAATTTCGAGTCTCGCCAGCGCTGTCTGACAGGGGTTTTGTGCGTTGGTAGAAAGGACTTTGTCCTCCTATGCCAATGCGTTATTCCCGAATGCTGTTTACGTGTAGAGTTCTAATCAGACTTATGTAACAAAGAGAATATTCAAATCCTGAAATACATATATGCCTGTGCCAGGCACAAAAACAAAACAGAAAAAAAAAAAAAAAAAAAAAATAATAATAATAATACAAAACTGACGAAAGATAAAAATGGCGTGCTTTGTGGGAAGCGATGATTACATTCGGTTTCTGAGCAAACGTTTTTAAGGTTGCCTTGATGGCCGACAATGGGTGACGTACATTTGAGTCTGGTCAGCGGCATATGACGGGGCTAATATATATATATATATATACACATAAATAAATAAGTTTACACACACACACACACACACACACACACACACACACACACACACACACAAATATAAATAAATAATAAATAAATCAGAACTAAAAAAAACAAAAAAACATATACTGATACTATCATTCAGTCCCCTAGAAAAAAAAACAAAAAAAACAAATGTATTCCAAAAAAGTAAAATAAAACAACAGCAACAAACAACAAAAATAAAAATGTGATAACGATAAAGATAAACACAATACATGGATGGGGGCTGGCATTTACACCTGCTGTTACGTTACCTGACTGTAAAACAGAAATCATTTTGTTATAATGACACGTATGCAGGTAGATCTCCGTCTCTGATTTAATATTTGTAAATAATCTTTTATCTCTATAATCTCTTTTATCTTTATCCCTCTATAAGTCCGCCTTCTCTCTCTCTCTCTCTCTCTCTCTCTCTCTCTCTCTCTCTCTCTCTCTCTCTCTCTCTCTCTCTCTCTCTCTCTCTCTCTCTCTCTCTCATTTTCTCTTTCTCATTTTCTCTCTCTCATCATCTTCATCATTATCAACCTCAGTCGATTCATCAGTTAAAGAGGCTATGTATTTTCTGTTGTTTTTTTTCAGATCATCTCAAACATGGTTTATGTTTGTCTCCTTTTCCTGGTGATAATCCATTTCACAGTGACGTCAGCCTACAACCGAGTTGATATTACAAGATTTGGTATTTATTCATTAATTTACGTGGAACAATTATGAAAGAACAGTTAAAAGATCAGATGCAGCTATAATAGTTATCCCTGTTGTACTAGTAATAATGGTAGTAGTAGTAGCACCAGAAGCAGCAGCAGCAGCAGCAGCAGCAGCAGCAGCAGTAGTAGTAGTAGTAGTAGTAGTAGTAGTAGGAGCAGGTAATAGATATAATTTCAGTAATAGTGGTAGTAAGTTCTGGTAGTAGCAGCAGCAGCACCACCAGCAGTAGTAGTAGTAGTTGTAGTAGTAGTAGTAGCAGCAGCAGTAATAGTAGTGATTGCTAGATGACTGAGAAATGAAATTGTAGCAGTAGTAGTAGTAGTAGTAGTAGCAGAATTTGTAATATATATGTAATAATGACAGTAGTGGATGTTTTGGTAGTAATAATATCAGAATATTATGCTAAATGTAGTTGTTGTAGCAGTAGTAGTTGCACTACAAGAATAGATAGCAACAGTGATAGTAAGTGTAGTTGTGGTTATTGTAGTAGTATGAAGAAACACTTTTGTTAGTAATAATATCAGAATATTATGTTAAATAAAAAAACAAAACTTAGGTATATAGTGGTTAAGAATAGTAATAATAGGGTAGTAGTAGTAGTAGTTGTGGTAGTGGTTGTAATAGCTGAAGTAGTAGTATTTGTAGAAGTAGTTGCAGTAATAGCAGTAGTAGTATGCAAATGAAGTAGAATTAGTGTTCAAATAATGCAACTAGCAGTAATAAAAAATAGTAAAAACGAAAACATAGATTTGTAGATAAAAGTAGTAAAAAAATGTATCAACACACATATAGAATAACAGCTGTATTTTACCTTTCCTTCTATTTAATTTCAGCTTTCCTTCTTTTACCATTTCATGTTTATGTTGTAAATCAATCTTCAGTTTTATTTGTAAAACATTTTCAGTTTATTTGTTAATTATGAATTTCGGTTTTAACAGTACATCAATTTCAGTTTTAATTGTACATTTATTTAAATTTTTCTATACATAAATTTCAGCTTAGTTGCACATCAGTTTCAGCTTAGCTGTACATCATTTTCAGTTTTAACTGTACATTAATTTTAGTTTCATTCTATATCTATTTCAGTTTTAAATGTATATCTATTTAAGGTTCTCACTATACATCGATTCTAGTTCTTACTTTTCTGTACATCTATTTCAGTTTTAACTACTTTTGGTTTTGACTGTACAAAATTTCAGTTTGAACCGTACGTCAATTTCAGCGTTCGAGACTTATTACGACGAAAAGAAAGGTCTTTGTACAGGCAAATGGGGTGACTTCCAGGTTGGAAATCCTATTAACGATTCTGGTGTTTTCCCGTCATTTTCCTTAACGTGTACCAAAACTGGGCCACAAATCATCGAAAAAAAGAGTTGTAAATAATGTATATGTGTATTTGTATTCGTCTCTCTCTCTCTCTCTCTCTCTCTCTCTCTCTCTCTCTCTCTCTCTCTCTCTCTCTCTCTCTCTCTCTCTCTCTCTCTCTCTCTCTCTCTCTCTCTCTCTCTCTCTCTCTCTTTTCTCTATTTGTACAACCATACACACACACACACACACAAACCTATCAATCTACCTACCTATCCATATAATTAATTATCTACCTATCTAACTGACTACGGCTTACGAGAATAAATTCATTGTCACTGCCATTGTCTTTCTACATAATTATTGATCTACCTATCTATGTACCTTTCTACTTAACTACTTATCTACCTACCTAAATATCTGTCTCTCTATTTCTCCGTCTGTTTGTCTGTCTGTCCGACTGCCTGTCAGTCAGACTCATTATCTCACTGTCTGTCACTCCAGTCTGCCAATACAATGGAATGGAAATACATATGGGCGAGAGTGAGGTGAACAAATGTACAAAATATAAATGTGAACTAACAGTGGAGCCAGAAGCAACTAAACATTACGTGTGGATTATTTGGAAACTCCACATGTCAATAGGTGAGAAAAAGAAAACGTATAGCTCTTATTCGAAAACACACACACACACATAGAGACACACACACACACACACACACACATACATAAACACACACATAAACACATACGTACATACATAAATACATTATTATTATTATACATAGGTAGATTTATGCAAATATACAAACATACATGCAGACATAATACGTAAGTACGTTCATCCATACATGCATCAATACATACATACTTAACATCCATCTACATACTGTTATCTTCAACATTATCATCATAATCATGTTTCTACTACTACTACTACTACTACTACTACTACTACTACTACTACCAGTACTACTACTACTACTACTACTACCACTACTACTACTACTACTATTACCATTTCTATTCTACTACTGCTGCTGATACTATTACTACTACGACTACTACTGTTATTATCATCATTACTATTACTGCTGCTTCCAGTACTATTATTATTATCATTATTATTATTATTATTATTATTGTTACTACCATTATTATCATCATCATCATCATCATCATCATTATTATGATTATTATTATTATTACTACCATTATTATCACCATCATCATCATCATTATTATTATTATTATTATTACTGTTACTACCATTATTATCGTCATCATCATCATCATCATCATCATTATTATTATTATTATTATTGTTACTACCATTATTATCATCACCATCATCATCATCATTATTATTATTATTATTGTTACTTCCATTATCATCACCAATATCATCATCATCATCATTATTATTATTATTATTATTGTTACTACCATTATCATCATCATCATCATCATCATCATCATTATTATTATTATTATTATTATTATCATTATTATTATTATTATTATTATTGTTATTATTATTATTATTGTTACTACATAAGGCTGCCTGCATGATGGCAAGTGTCTAAAGCCAGGACAAACGACAGATGCCAATGCGGACTCAAACCTTCCTTGCGAATGTGATCTAAATGGATATTTAACCTGTTATTACAAAGACAACAACGTAAATTAAAAATAACAAAATTTGGAGAAAAAAAAAAAAAAAAAAAAAAAAAAAAAAAAAGTATTAAAGGATATTAATAAAAGTTCACGGATAAATCTTGTATTTGTTTTTCTGTGTGTTCACAAAAGTTTTAAATTATATATTCCGTCAAATCGAGAAAAAAAAAAGAAAGAAGATAAAAGATTGATTAAAAAGCAGAAAGACAAAAACAAAAGAAATTAAAGAAAAGAAAAACAAAAGAGATTGGCACGAAGAGCTGTGTTGATACGAAACCCACAAATCTCTCTCTCTCTCTCTCTCTCTCTCTCTCTCTCTCTCTCTCTCTCTCTCTCTCTCTCTCTCTCTCTCTCTCTCTCTCTCTCTCTCTCTCTCTCTCTGATGGGTTTGTTTAATAGTTTCAGTGTTTTCTTTAATGTAAAAATTCTCTGATTTAATGACTGGTTTGTGTAACAGTTTCAGTGTTTTGTTTAATGTAATACTTTCACTGATTTAATGACTGGTTTGTGTAATAGTTTCATTTATTTAATGATGGGTTTGTGTAATAGTTTCAGTATTTTCTTTAATGTAAACATTCTCTGATTTAATGACTGGTTTGTGTAATAGTTTCAGTGTTTTCTTTAACGTAATAATTTTAGTGATTTAATTAACGGCTTGTTTGATAGCATTAGTGTTTTGTTAATGTAACAGTTTTACTAATATCGTGACGGGTTTGTGTGATAATTTCAGTGTTTTCTTTAATGTAATAATTTCACTGATTTAATGAAGGGTTTGTGTAATAGTTTCAGTGTTTTCTTTAATGTAATAGTTTTGCTGATTGTACGTCGTGTTGCTGTACTATTTTCAGTGTTTTGTTTAATGCAAACTGATTTTTCTTTTTATTGTTATTTCTATCAATCTTTCTTCATTTTTTTTTTTTTTTTTTTTTTTTTCTTGGTTCCATATATAGTTTTTTTTGAGAAAAATACAAAATAAATAGAGGATTTGGCTGTGAAACTTTATTCCTTCTCAGTGATATTTCTTTTTATTATTATTATTATTATTATTATTATTATTATTATTATTATTATTATTATTATTATTATTATTATTATTATTACAGGTTTATTCTCTCACAGGTTAAATCTCCATTATAGTTACACAAGCAGGGAACTTTCTTTTGTCCATCGCCGTTTGAATAATGCCCAAGCTTTAAACACATGTTATCATGGAGGCAGCCTTATGTAACCATAATAATAATAATAATAATAATGGTAATAATTGTAGTAGTAGCTCTAGTAGTAGTAGTTGTAGTAGTAGTAGTAGTAGTAGTAATAATAATAATAATAATAATCATAATAATAATAATAATAATAATGGTAATAATTGTAGTAGTAGCTCTAGTAGTAGTAGTTGTAGTAGTAGTAGTAGTAGTAATAATAATAATAACAACAAGAATAGTTGTAATAGTAGTAGTAGTAGTTGTAGTAGTAGTAGTAGTTGTAGTAGTAGTAGTAGTAGTAATAGTAGTAGTAGTAGTAGTGTGGTAATTATGATGACGATGATGATAACAACGGTAATGAATACTGTCATGATGATAACAGTATGGACATATATAAATCATGTAATGTGTTGTGTTTGTATGTGTTTGTGTGTGTGTGCGTGTGTGTGTAAAATA
>CM022678.1:6443558-6463558 GCA_012295275.1 Chrysomallon squamiferum
GAGAGAGAGAGGGAGAGGGAGGGAGGAGGGGAGGAGAGAGGGAGAGAGAGAGAGAGAGAGAGAGAGAGAGAGAGAGAGAGAGAGAGAGAGAGAGAGAGAGAGAGAGAGAGAGAGAGAGAGAGAGAGAGGTAGCCAGAGAGAGAGAGAGAGAGGGGGTAGAGGCAGGGAGAGAGAGAGAGAGAGAGAGAGAGAGAGAGAGAGAGAGAGAGAGAGAGAGAGAGAGAGAGAGAGAGAGAGAGAGAGAGAGAGAGAGAGAGAGAGAGAGAGAGAGAGAGAGAGAGAGAGAGAGAGAGAGAGAGAAAGACAGAGAGAGATGTAGTCAGAGAGAGAGATAGAGAGAGAAAGGATAGAGAGAGAGACAACGTCGAGAGAGAGAGAGAGAGAGAGAAAGGATAGACACACAGAGAGAGAGAACGTTGTGAGAGAAAGAGGATAGACAGAGAGAGAGAGAGAGAGAGAGAGAGAGAGAGAGAGAGAGAGACGTAGATAGGTCTACCTGCATACGTGTCTTTGTAACAAAATGTAATTTAACAACGGGTGTCAAAATCAGTCCGCATTTATTGTTTTTAATATGATCATTATCATTAAAATTATTACTCCGTTTATTGTTGTTTTTGCTGTTACTACTCTGTGTTGTTGTTGCTATTGTTTTTGCTTTTATTATTATTTTTTTATATGGTTTTATTATTATAATTATTAACTGTTTTGCTGTTGTTGTTTTTGTTTTGTTGTTTTTGTTTTTGTGATTTTGTGATTTTATTTTTTTTATGTGTGTGGGTGTGGGTTTTTTCAGGGAATAAATTGCAGTTTGTATTTTATTTTATTTTAAATTATTATTATTATTATTATTATTTTTTTTTTTTTTTTTCATATATTTATTTATTTATTATTATTATTAGTAGTAGTAGTAGTAGTAGTAGTGGTAGTAGTAGTAGTAGTATTAGTAGTGGTAGTAGTAGTAGTAGTAGTATTTTCATTATTTATTTATTTATTTAAACTCTGACCGGATTTGTTTGTTTCTTTGTTTATTTATTTATTTATTTATGTATTATTTATATGCTCGTTCGTTTGTTTGTTTATATGCATGTATATATGTATGTATGTATGTATGTATGTATGTATTTATGTATGTATATATGTGTGGATGTATTATATGTATGTATGTTGAACGAAGATTCTGAAATAATTCTGTGTGTGTGTATGTATGTATGTACGTACGTATGTATGTGTGTGTCTATGTATGTATGTATGTACATATGTTTAACGATAATTCTGAAATAAATCAAATGTTTTTGCCTGTATATTAACAACTGTTATATTTAAAAAAACAAGAAAACAAAAACAGTCACTCAGAATATACAAAACTTAACATAGCTGTTGCTAACTCTGCTGTTTTGACAACAAACAAAACGTCAGGTAGAAAAATACGACAAAATACAATCAGCCTAAGTTGGTACAAAACTACTCAGCACACAAACTTTAGAGGTTTGCATTAAACGAACCGTTCAGAAAAACACACAAAATGTAATTCGATCGTTTATTCTTAATCAGAAGAATTACAGTTTTAACAACGTGCAGACTGAAAGTATATTAGATATATAACGATCATTTGTACAGGTCACTGCCTGCTTTGTGAGAAATGCATAGTTGTCTATGAGATCTATCTATGAAAGACATTCAGTCCAGTTAGATCGTATGAATGAATGAAAAAAAAAATTAACGTGCTAATCAGAGCTAGCTGTTGTGAAGCACGTAGTTAGATCGTGAATTGTCGTGGCTTTTATTTATAGGTTGCACATGCAGTGAATAATAATAATAATTATATTAATATTAATAATAATAATAATAATAATAATAATAAATAAATAAATATAAAAAATAAATAAATAAATAAATAATCTTAATAAATAAATAAAGAAGCAAACAAATAACGATATAAAGAAACAAACAAACAAACAAACAAACAAATAAACAAAAACTCTAAGATATAAAGAAATAAAGGGGAGATAAAAAGAAGAAAAAAAACTAACAAGCAACGAAGCAGGTGACTAATAGACGCTAGGATAAGCAATTCACACAAACCCAGCACACAAAAGAGAGAAAAAAAAAAAAAATTGTACGATACGCCTAACAAACCAGACAGAAAAGAGCTGTGCTGTGCATTGTGGGGTTCTTTAGAAAAACTGTTCTCTCAAAGGCATTCACAAAAAAATCCTGCTAGCTAGGTGCAGATCTTAAGGACAGTTTAGGAGTCTATTAATTCTGATTATTTTTTTCTTTCCTTCGTTTTAAAAGTGTGGTTTCTGTCAACGTGGTTTATATACGCACGCATGTATGTTCGTGTACGTGTGTGGGTGTTTGTGTTTGTATGTTTGTGTGTGTGTGTATGGGTATGTATGTGTATATATATATGTGTGTGCATGTTTCTTTATATTTTCATTCACTTATTACATTCGTAAAGCATCGGTGATTAGAACTGACGTCCCCTCCTCCCCTTAGACAAGACTACGTCTGCCCTTAAATACAGTTATTAACAATCAGTCTGAACCAAGTGGTTGACTCTTCATGGCTACTGAAGTTATTTTCTACTATTTGTGGATAGGGGAATAAAGTAAAGTTAAAATGCGTGTTTTGTCTTGTTGGTAAACTTAGACCTTGGATCATATTCGGCAGTGGAAGAATGTCATGGAAGAATGCTTTCAGCTGTTTCGTTAACTGCTTATAGTCGAATAATAAGGTAATGTTGTATTATTATTATTTTTGTTGTTCTCTTATTATTACTGTTATTTTAGTTGTAGTAGTACTACCGTAAATTTAAATGGAGTAGTCTAGTTATGAAAACAACAATAACAACTACAGTATAAAAAAATAGTATATTGTATAAATAACAACTACAGTATATTGTTAAATATCGTTAGTTTTATTTGTAGTAGAAGTAGAAGCACTAGATGTAGTAGGACTATTAGTAGCAATACTAATACTGGTAGTAGTAATAGCAGCAGCTGAAGCAAGGACAATAATAGTTAAAGCAGTAGTAGCAGCTGCAGTAGTAGTAGTAGTAGTATTGCTGATACTAATGACAGTAGCAACTGTTGTAGTAGTAGTAGTAGCAGCAGCAGTAGCCGTGGTTGCATTAATAATGTTATGTTTGTATTATTTTAATAATAATTTTTTAATGATAAATACAGCAAAGCATCACATTTACGTTTTCTTATTCTCTTTTTCAGAAAAATAATGGTTCGCACTCCGCCACTCTACAAGATGAAGAGAAAATCTATTCTGACGTTTCTGGGAGTTTTCGTTTTTCTTTGTTTCATTTATTTCTTACTACCATCTGACGTCGGTCCACCAAAACACGCAGCAAGATGGAAAAGACCCAGCCAGTTTCTCGACAACGTCACAGACTACAAAATACCAGAATATCGACGAGAAATAGTTCTCCGGAAACGGAAAGGCGAGATCGCCGTTGTCCAAGGCTTGAATGGACGCATGCGCGTTGTGGAAGAAGACGAAAGTTTTGGCAAAATAATCTTGTTGAAAAACAATCCGGACTGGGACTGGATGCCTATGGCTGAGGAAGGCCTGGCGAGCTGCCCTTCGAAATGCACTATCACAAATAACGAAAGTTTCAAACCGGCAGACGTGGCGGCCGTTATTTTCTACGCGACGAACTACCCCCGTCATCTTCTTCCGACCAAACAAGAAGGACAGGTCTGGATCTACTTCACTCTCGAGTCGCCGTACTTCAGTCAGGATTTCGAATTCAGGAATATCGAATGGCGAAATAAATTCAACTGGACCATGACGTACAGACGGGACTCGGACATTTGGTACCCTTACGGACGAATCGACGAAAGAAAAACGGTAAACGAAACAGATTACGCGCCCGTCGTCAGAAAGAAAACGAAACAAATAGCGTGGTTTGTCAGCCACTGCGAAACGCCGAGTCAGCGAGAACATTACGTCAGCGAATTACGTAATTACATTTCGGTAGACGTCTACGGCGCATGCGGGCAACTCAAGTGTCTTCCGGAAGGCGGCGTCGAATGTTTCAGGATGCTTACGGAACATTATAAATTCTACTTGTCCTTCGAAAGTGTTTTCTGCCGCGATTACGTCACAGAAAAAGTGTTCGAGTTCATTCTGAAAGCAGATATCGTTCCGGTAGTCCGGGGTCTGGCGGATTATGCTAAATACCTGCCACCAAAGTCGTACATCAATGCAGCAGACTTCAGCAGCGTGAAAAAACTTGGTGAATATTTACTCTACCTGGACCACAACGACACAGCCTACGGCGAATATCTGCAGTGGAAGAATTATTACTACGCGCAGGAGAAACCTATTCCAATATGCGAGATCTGCATTAAGCTGTCGAACCCCAACAAGTACAGAAACGTCTATGACGACGTCTTCTTGTGGTGGCATCGGAACGTATGCTCCACTCCGCCATTACTGAAACAGAGTAACTAGAAAATATATATCAGTATTTCAGTTGCAGGTATAAAACTAAATTGGAAAAAAAGAAACAAAAAAAAAGAGAAAAAAAGTTAGTCCAGCACACTGAAAAAATCTGGTTCCAGGATAGGCGTGTTTGAATATTTTCTACTGGAAACCTAATAAGAAAGATCGATATACTAACCACCATAGATCTAAGACTGGGTTGTCGAGCCGAGGATCTGGTTCAAATGCTATCTGTGGGTATTGAATTAACTGGAATCGTTCTGTTTTCTGAAATACAATTTGACTGACAGTGTCTGGCATTCAGAGCAGTGAGTTACTGTCGTCGTTACATCAATGGCCGATAGTTTGCACGTTCACCATTATAGCCGTCTTGGTCGTGAGATCTTTCGTCAACAATAGCTGGTTGCTAAGCAAATTATCCACCGTGACGTAAAATGCGCGTTGTGACGTCAGGGGAATACCCTAAATTAACGGTGCTGTATATTCGGAAATGCTCGTAATTACTGTAAATAAATGAGGATATAACTCGGCAACGAAAAAAAAAAAAAATAATAATTAAAAAATAAAAAATAATATTTAAAAAAAAAATAAAATAAAATATAAATAATAAAAAAATATATATATAAATAAATAAATAAATAAAATGTATTCGGATTCACTTCCTTTCGAAGGTAGTTCCGAACGTTGTTCGAGAATCTCGTGTTTTTCCGTAGTTACGAATAATTCCGAATGCTGCAAAAGACGACCTAGTTAGAAGCGGAAGCGAGTAAACCAAATATGGCTGAACGCGCCGAAACATTTCTTAATTTAAAAATAGAAAATATCAATGTTCGGAAATAGTTAACAGAGAATGTTTATTTTATCAGAGGACCATCAGACCAAGGACTCTGGTTCAAATACTGTGACCAGAGATGAACAAGATGTATAATAAATAAAGGATTAAAAACAACTGTTTATTTTGATTGCTATAAACAACAACAATAACAACAGAAAACAACAATAATAACAAAATAACCACCCCCACCATGAACAGCATCAGCAACAACAACATTAACAATAATAATAATAATAATAATAATAATAATAATAATGATAATAATAATAATAATAATAATGATAATAATAATAATAATAATAATAATAATAATAATGATAATAATAATAATAATAATAATAATAATAATAATGATAATATAATAATAATAATAATAATAATAATAATGATAATGATAATAATAATAATTAACAATAATTTATTTTATTTTGATGTTTATTTAATTTTGTTTGTAATAATGGTGAAGAAACTGCATATATTGTTGTTGTTGTTGCTATATATTTTTGTTAACTTTCCTTGTGACTACTATTTTTGTGTGCACATACCACTGGAGCTGTGAGTGGAATGGGAAATTAACTAACTGGTAGACCAAGCAGGGTTGATCCTGCACAGTCACTCGTTGTTAGTGATACACATGTCGTGGAGCACTGAATGGAACAGGAAAAAATTATTGAAATAAATAGCTATATTTTTGTTGTTGTTGTTTTTATTTTTATTTATTTATTTAAACTGTATAAACATAGATACGTTTATAAACATAGATACATTTATAACATACACATAAACATACACACAGACACACAGACACACACACACACACACAAACATACATGCATACAGGAACAGAACTGCAGATTTTTTATTTTTTATTTTCACAGTTAAGAAGACACACATGTTGGTAGATTTAAACAATAGAATTTTGAAATTTCTTTTTCCCTTAGCTAAATTATATTAATGTTATAAATGTTTCTTTTATTTATTCATTTATTTTTTTTCTTTTTTTTTTTTTTTTTTTTGTTGTTTTTGTTTGTTTTTTTTTTTTGTTGTTTTTTTTTTTTTTCTTTAATTTTTATTTTTCTAAATCGTGGGTTATTTGGTTTTGTTTCAGACATGTATTTTATTCTGTTTATTTTACTTTATTTATTTATTTATTTAAAAAAATAATAAAAAAAAAAAAATAAAAATAATGTATTTGCTTTCTTGTTGACTCAGGCTTATCAGACATTTATCGCTCAGTGAATATTTTCTGAATTAAAATTATTTTATTTTTAACTAAGTGCATTTTAGGAGTTAACTGACTTGAATTATTTACAAATCGTGGTCCCGAGGCTAGATATGTTTGCAGTACAGTTATGCAAAATTAAGAACGATGGAGAAAATATCGATTGTAAAAAGTGAACAAATTGTCTATCTTTAGCTCGGGAATTTCCAAACCCTTTCCCTCTGCGCATTTATCTGTTTCTCGAGTACGCTAAAATAACAAGGGATTTTGCTTGCAATTATATGCTGTTTTTGCAAGAATAATAAAACAGTTATAACCCTTAAAAATAATTTCTTTCGTCAAAATTGTTATTAAGAAAATTCCTAGGTCCTGCAAATCCCTTCGACACGGACTGCTCCCTAACAGACACGTAGTAACAGATTCTATCTCCCTGCAGTTGAACCCAACACGGGGCGAGCTGTCGATAGTAAGTTTTGTTATTTTTCTTCTTTAACGCATAATTTGCTTTTTTATTTTCGAAGAACAACCTCTTTCAAACCTTAACGATACATTTCGCATTATTAAACCGATTTAACTTGAGCTATTTACTCCGCAAATCGGTGTTGTTCGAGGGAAACTGTAAACCCGTTTTGCCTTCCCTACCGAATGACCCCCAAAGGTAATGGTTGCTGCCATACTGGTTATTCACCTACGAAAGCGGATGACTTCCAGCTTCGTTAGCGTTGTTATCGATATCGCTTCGAAGCACAGATTTTTATATTGAGCTCAAGCATTTAGAAAAAAAGAGTAAATCTTTGCAAAACGTAACAACTAATAGTTTCTAATGAGTGTACTTGGGGTCAAGTCAAACAGTGTACGCCCACTTTCTGACATTTAACCTGTGACGTCATTATGTGGCGTACTGCCAAAGCCCCTTGGGGAGGGTAAATACAGGTCATTTTGTCGAACAATATCTGTTAATCTTGTTAGTAAATACAAACATGTTCCTAATTAAAAAGTGCAATAAATTTGTATTATTGCATTTAAAGAAATATCTATTAATCGGAATAAAAATATCGATACACTTCCTGCCGTATGTAAACCGCAAGATGGGGCTTGGAGGGGATTTGAGGGAGAAGTAATTGTTTCAAAAATGAGCTAGCGCTTTCTGCATGCTGACTAGTCTTGATATAATTTTTATTATTATTATTATTATTATTATTATTATTATTATTATTATTATTATTATTATTATTACAGTAGAAATTGTATTTGAAAATGAAATCTTCTAATTGCATTATTGATGTTATATATATATAGAGATATATATTTTGCTTTCTTTTTTTATTTTTAAAATGTATGAATTGTCTATTATAATATTATAAACCATTAAAAAAACAAAATAATGTAAAAATTTGGTAAAATAATATAAATAAAAACATTTCTAAAATCTAATAAAAGATAAATATAATAAATTATTTACTTAAATAAACTAAATTACCTATTTATTTTTTATCAGATTATTTTTATTTCATGTTTTTTTAGGTCACTGGCCTGTTACCAATGTTTCCACCATTTCATGAAATACAAATACAGTGGAGAAAGAGAAACAGGTAATCAAAATAGATTACTAATTAAAACGTTCTATTTTTAGTAACATGGGCAATACCTGCAGTTTTCCTCATCTGCATGGCAACCAATCATGATGGAGGGAGAACTCACCCAGAACTTCCCCAGATAACATTTTGTTCAGTATCATGTTGCAAATGTCTGTGCAACTTTCAGAAACCATATGTAATTGTCCTATCCATATTTTTTACATTCTTAGCAAAATTTTGAAGAAAAAATACATGTTCCCTGTCCTCCATTTTTGTTACCTGTAAATTATAAACGTTTATAAATTTTTAATGACACCTCCCCCTTTTTTTTAAATCTGGACCTGCCCTTGATAAAGAATCTTTGAAAAAAAAAAAAAGAGTATATATTTAAGAATCCTTCAGTACGTTTGAATAGTAGTAGTTACTTCAAGTTTAGTTGAATTTTGTTTCAAAATTATAATCCAGGCAAGAAAACCAACTCGCCTATCACCCACTTACCCACTCACCCATTATATAGGCTCATTTTATCTTTTAACTGTAAATTACCTTTCATATTTTGTGTGATGGGGTGGCACAAATATGACCTCTCACTTTAACATGAGTTGTTGTAGAAATATATGAAACCCCAACACATTTACCCTATTTTCATTTAAAAAGAAATAAAAAATAAAGAAATAAGAAAAACAACTTTTTATATTATTGTTTATTTCAAAAATAAATATTAGAAAAAAATGACAACTAGATTGAAGTAAGTTGCCTCCCTTGGACAGTAAATATTTGCAAAAATAAAAATTGAAAATACATTTCAGTGATAAAACATTAATTTATAATAATGCTGTTTATTAATTGGAGTATTAGTAGTAGTAGTAGTAGTTGTAGTAGCAGTCATAATAACAATATTTTGATGGTGATAATAATAATATTTGAAGTAACAATAGGATCACTAGTAGCAGAAATATAGTAGTAGTATTATAAGTTGTAAGCAATAATATAATGACAAAGATGATAACTAAAACAATAAATTACTCCAAATATAAACAAATTGTAGATTTGTATTTTATAACTAAACATCTTTGGATGTTAAAATATATAATAATAAACAAACTGTAGATTTGTATTTTATAAATAAACAATAACAAAATAATAATAATAATAATAATAATAATAATAATAATAATAATAATAACAATAAATAATAATAATAATAATAAAAAAAAATAATAATAATAATAAAATAAAAATTAATAATAATAATAATAATAATAAAAAACAAAAACAACAATAATAAATAACAACAACAACAATGTTTATATATTTTTGTCTATATAGTTTTGTCTATTTAAGTTCATTAACTTTATTTTCACACATTCTTTTCAGATCAAATTCTTCAATCGTAGTCATCATGCCTTGAATATCGACATCAGACCACCACACCACCACCAACACCAACACCAACACCAACACCACAACATCATCAACATCAACATCGTCAACAATACCAGCAGCAGCAGCAGCAACCATGAGGCCAGGACTCAAGGCTGACGACAAACAGGCTGTGCAGATCATCACTCGTTACATGTGCCGCTTCTGCGGGCGCCAGTTCGACTCGATGGGGGACATGCAGAACCACACCCAGATGCACTTCAGTGAGAAGCCGCCGCACAGCTGCTACGTGTGCGGCCGCACCTACCGCACGCCGTCGAAGCTGCAGCGCCACGTGCGCGTGCACAGCGGCGAGCGGCCCTACTCCTGCCAGATCTGCGGCAAGCGCTTCACCCGTTCCGACCACGTCAAGCAGCACATGAAGGTGCACCTGCCCCAGTGCCAGAAGAACGTCTGCCGCCTGTGCGGCATGCGCTTCATGAGGCGGCAGACGCTGCAGGCGCACCTGCGCAGCCACGGCTACCACCAGGTGTTCTCCTGCAACCGGTGTGGCGAGGCGTTTGAGTCGGCCGTCCTGCTGCACCAGCACAAAACGACGCACGAACCCGATTCGGAACAGACGACGTCGACAACAACGACGTCATCAACGATGCTGTCGGGGATCAAGACCGAACCGGAGTGCCCGGACGACTCAAAACCGATCGTGGGGCTGGCAAAGTTTGGTCTGGGGCCGCAGCCCGACGTGAAAGAAACCATCGATGGTCACTACACCTCGCAGAGCAGTCGCAACACCACGTCAAAGCTGAAGAAGATGCTGCTGACGAGCAAGGACAGCAGAGGCGCCTTCACCAATGACATTGAGGCGATGGCACGGTCGAGCGCGCTGCAGCAGGAGAACGGTGACATCGACGCCATTCTCAAGTCGGCCACGGCGTTGTCAGGAAGCGACAGCGTGAAGCTGGCGCGGGAGGCGTTCCAGCCCACGCGTGAGTGTCTGGCGGAGCTGAGGAAGAGGGAGATGGGCGAGGAAGGAGAGCTGGAGAATGCTCCGTCGATATCCATCTCCGACTGCTACTCGCTGGCCACGGGCGAGAAAGGCGCCGATGCCGAAGCTGCTGCTGACAGCGCAAACGACGAGGGGTCACGGGGTCCACGCTGACAGATGGGAATCGGATGATCTTCGTGCCCCCGACCGATCTGGATGGCAAAGAGTACAGCTCCGATCATTCGGCGGGTTCGAAGAGCCACTCAAACGAAAACAACAACCACCACAACGGCATGGAGCGAGGAGGAGAAGACGAAGAAGATGACGACGAAGACGAGAAAATGGAAGCTCAGGAAACGAGCCCGCGTTCGAAAGATATCGACGGAGTGAATTCAGACGACGACATCGTCGTCAGCATCATCCCACGCAACCGCAGCAACGCCTCTTCTTCTTCTTCTTCAGCAAACCCTAAACTTACCATCAGTTGTCTCCCTTCCGTGCCTCGACTGATGAAACCGCCTCGCATCTCATCGTCATCGTCATCATCATCGACGACAACAACGTCCACCTTCTTGCCAACGCTCACGAAAGCCACCCCACCGTTGATGACAGGCGCCAGCGTTCGACCTCCTGAACCAGAGGTCGGTGGTGTCGCAGATCTCCTCTTCAGCGTCGCAGCACCTGTCCTCTGCTTACCTGCCTTCGTCGATCAACGCCCTGGACGCGCCCATCACGGGCCGAAGCTCCGCCTACTTGTTCGGGAAGAAGATGCTGCGCTGCGACCACTGCTCCATCTGGTTCGAGGACCAGTCGATGAGCATGCTGCACATGAGTCTTCACTCGGCCGACGAGTCGGATCCCTTCACGTGCAAGAAGTGTCTGAAGCGCCTTGGCAACCGCCTCGAAGTTCATGGCCCACATCGTCTGGCACCTGGACCCCCACATGGACGACAAGCTGCCTTGTTCCTACAGCTACATTTGACGTTAAAAGAGTTTGTTTTTCCACTTTTGCTTTTTTGCCTAGCAAAATGGCTTGTTTCTACAGTTACGTTTGACGTTAGAGTTGTTTCCCTTGTTTTGCTTAGCAAAATGGCTGACGCTAAGTTTTAGATGGTGTTTTTGTTGATTGTCTGATCGTTCCGATATTTATTTATTTATTTTTATTTTTATTTTTATTTTTTTTTTTGTGCCTTGTTGCTTAGAAACGGACATCATCTAAATTCAGATAACTGGTTTGATTATTATATTTAATCTATTTTTTATTTTTTTCTTTATTTATATTATTTTCTTCTTCTTCTTTTTTTTTTTTGTTATTGGTTAGAAACTAGTTTCATCTAAATTCTGAAAATTATAGCTAATCTTTCTTCCTTTAATTTAATTATTTTCTTTATTTATTAATTCTTTTTCTTCTTCTTTCTGAAAATTATATTAATCCTTCTTCCTTTAATTTATTTATTTTTTTTTTTTTTTAGCCATTTTCTTCTATAAACAACACTATAAATTATAAAACATTTAAAAATATTCCTTGCAAATTTTTTCCAACTTATTCCTCACAATTTTGTTTGTTTTGCCTATTTTGTTTCTTTTTCTTTTTTTTTTAATCTTAAATTACTCTCAAATTATATATTAAAAATCTAGCAGATTATTCTCAATCTTATTCTTTTGTTTTATAAATAGGTTTTTTTTTTTCTCGTTATCTCTGTTATGTAACATTTTAAATATAAACTTTTTAATAAAAAATTTATTACACGAACATGTAAGATTTAGATCATGAACCCACGAAACAAAAACCCATTACGAGAAATGTACGGATATATTAAGAATGTTTTAATTTTGTTAAAAATATGTACCCATTTTTTGGATATCTTCTTTTGTCTGTTTAAATTATACTTTATTTTAAAAATAATGAAATGATTATTTTGAAATAGGGTTTCTTTGCATGAATTATTTATGTGAATGTTGCAGTTTTGTTTCACGGATATTGTTTTTTTGTACAAGCATACAAGGGTATTTTAAGGGAAGTTCCAGAAAAAACTATAGAGAGGAGAGAGAGAGAGAGAGGTGTGTTTTTTTTTTTGTTTTCCCTCCCCACACTTGTTGTTTCTTCCTCTTTCATTCTTTCTTTCTTCCTTCCTTCTTGTTCATTTATTCATTTGTAATTTGTTGTTCTCTCTGTCATATTTGTTTCTAATTTTATTCCTTCCTTTCTTTCTTTCTTTCTTTTTTTCTTTCTTTCATTCACCCTCCCCTATAGCAGTTTCTGGAACGACCCTTAATTATTTGTTCAATATTATATTTTATTATATAACCCACTGTGTGATATGCCTGTTATTTTATGACCTTGTTACCATAGTGATTGGTTTGTAGTGATAAAAATATATTTAAAAAAAAAAAAAAAAATAATACTGCATATTACTGACAATATTGTTAGTAGCCTTTATATTAAATAATTTTATGGATTATTTGTTTATCAGTAGTATTCACATTTGTTTATTCAAGTGTATTAGTATTATTTTTAAATTTGTTTTATTTTATTTTTTTATTTCATTTGTTTTATTTTTTTATTTTTGTTTTTTATTTATCTACTTATTTATATATTTATTTATTTATTTATTTATTTATTTTTAAACATATGCTGACACGAATTTTAAATTTAAATAAGATTTAATTTTAAATTATTTTTGTTTTACACTCTTATTTATGACATTTAGACATAAATAATGTCCATTGTTATTATTATTATTATTATTATTATAAATGTTTTATTTGTAATTTATTTTATTTTTTAATTTATTTCTTTATTATTCAGACATGAAATCTGATATTTATCTCTAAAAAAATATATCACATAGTTTATTATTTTTAAAGTTCTATTAATTAAAAATGCTTACTTGTTTATTTATTTGAACCATGTTGTTATGTTACATATGAAATATATATATATATATATATAATCTATAATCTATATGCATGTATGTGATAGTAAACTTTAATGCATGTTCCTATTATTATTTTCTGATATTTATTATGTAGATTTATGCATGTTCTCTATTTAATTTGAGATATATACAGTCTGACCATCATTCAATTTAAATCATCACAATAAGAAGAAGGAAAGAAGAAAGAAAGAATCAAGGATAGAAAGAAACAAAAAATGTTTTACTTAACAACATATTTGACATTTATATATTTTGAAATTATGTTCGATCAGTAGTGGATTACCAGTTTCTCGATTAGTGATGGATCAGGATTACTGAGCACCAGATCAGTGATGAACCTTAATTAACGATTTATGGGTTAGTTATCAGTGATTACCAAATTACCTATCAGTGGATTAATGAGTAAACTGGATCAGTGACTACCACATAACTGATTAACAGATTAGTGAGAAATTGAACTACTGGATTAGTGATGGTCATCCCTGTATTACCTCTATCATCTCCCAATATATACCAGTTGTTGTTTTGTTTCAAGAGAGTTTTATATTCACATAATATGTTAAGTTTCGACATTGTAGCTTATTCTTCCTCTTCTTCTTTTTCTTCTTCTTCTTCTTCTTCTTCTTCCTCTTCTTCTTCTTCTTCTTCTTCTTTTTCTTCTTCTTTTTCTTCAAATAATCTTTAAACTGTATTATCACAAATAGCCATTTTTATGTAACATCACTTTTGAAATTATTGATTTTATCATATTCAAAATTTATGGATTAAAAAAACATTTGCATCAACTGTTATAAAATATATATATATATATTATATATATACCTACACAGTTTGATTGCTGGTTTCTATGGACTTCTTCAAAATAATTTCTGATAAAATTTGACAGCATGATTTACTGATTTTTTTAAATATTATCTTAGAAACAAAATTTTATATTTATAGTCAAAAAAAATATTAAAATTTCCTTTGATTTAAATTTAAAAAAAAAAAAAACATTTTTGACTGATTCTAATATTATATAAATAAATACACATTTAAGCTTGTTGTTATTCAATGGAATAAATTAATATTTTCATCTTAAATTTGAAATTATTTAATAAACAAATAATCACTGAGGTCATTTTTCTTAATGTTTTAATTAATAATTTATTAATAAACGAGTAGATTATATATTTTTTATCAGTTTACACAGAAATGTTAATATTCTGGTCTGGAACAAAAATTTGTAACATTTTTCCAGTAGGTGGCACTAAAGTATGTGATTTCTTTTCTCAAGCATCTGAAACACATGCTGTGTATATATATATATATATATATATATATATATATATATATATTTATATAGATATTCTGAAAGGTGAACAAAATGGCACATAAATTATATGATTAAATCAATCAATATACAAATAACTGAATATTATCACTTAAAGTTCCACTTTACAAAATGCTATGAACTTTCGTTCCAAGCCAATATCTCAGTTATTATATGAGTGTAAATTGCCTCTATAATTACTGTAATAGTTTGTTTTGCCTCTGTTAATGACTTGATAGTCTGGTTTCTTCTGTAAATGTTTTTGTTATTATTATGGCACATAACATATTTGTGTATCTGTGTATATGTAACGGAAAAAAAAAAACATACAAGCACGTTTCAAAATCTGTATAATTATGTGCATATGTACACACATACATATGTATACATGCATAAACACACACATTAATACATACATAAAGAGATAATTACACATATAATTATATATAGTTATATATTTCTTCTGTACAAGATGTGTATAATCTGTGAGTATGTATGTATACTTATTTACATCCAGACCTATACAAATATATAAATATATATATATATATATGAAAATACATACTTATGTACGTATATATTTACATACAAACATAAATAAATACACACACACACACACACACACACACACACAAAGAAACATTTACATATGTACATATATATTTACAAACATACAAACATACACAGATACATACATACACACACATACACACAAACATACACAGATACATACATACACACACATACACACATATTTATGTACACACAAAAAACATTTACATATGTACATACATATTTACATTCATATTTACAGACATACATAGATACATACATATATATATACACACACATACACACATATTTATGTACACACAAAAAACATTTACATATGTACATACATATTTGCATTCATATTTACAGACATACATATACACACACACACAGACACACAGACACACACACATACATAAAAACAGTTACATACGTACATACATACAAACATACACACACACACACACACACATACACTGTGACAAAGACTCTTCTGTTATTTAAAGTGATATATCTGGTAGTCAACCTCCCACTTTTGTTTGAGATTACATAGTTTATTTCTGGCTGTTGTTTTTACACTATTTAAATCTATATACATATTATATATACATATATATATATATCACCCTCTAGTCATCCTGTTTATTCACTTCCCTCTGTGTGATATGCGTGTTTCTCTATAAATGTTTACACAACTCATGGTAATAAATGTTCATTATGTAAACCAGAGGTTTGTGTTCCTTGTTTGTTGCTAATTTATTTGTCTACTAATTTGTTTGTTTATTTCATTTATTTATTTGTTTTATTTATAGGTTTGTTTATTTATTTTATTTATTTGTTTGCATATTTGTTTGTTTATTTGTTTAATTTAAAATTTATTTATTTATTTAAATTGTTTATTTATTTATTTATTTTATTTATTTATTTTTTTTTGATTTATTGATTATTATGTTTATTTATTTACTTATTATTTTATTTACTTATTTTATTTATTTATTTGTTTTTATTTATTATTTTATTAATTTATTTTATTTATTTATTTATTCATTTATTTTACTTATTTATTGATTCATTCTTTTATTTATTATCTATTTCATCGTTAGCTTTTAGAAGGGATTATCAAAACAACCTTTTTTTATAGACAGTATATTTATTATTATTATTACTCAATATTATGAATAACTTTATTGTTGCCATTACTATTTTTATTATTTCTGATATTACTAATGGTTTGTTATTAGCTGAAGTAGTAGTCACAGTAGCAGTAGCAGCACCAGTAGTATTAGTAACAAGAGCATAATAGTAGTTGTAGTTGTAGTATTTCTAAAATGGAAGAACATGGTTGCAAACGATGTTTTCTCTGCCCTTTGTAAGTTTTGAGTTGGCAGAATCTGGTCATGAAGTTTCTCATCACAAACAGTCACTCCTAGTTCAACCAAACAGAGTGACAGTGACAGGTTCAACTAAAATCACCATCAGTTCTGGCTCAACCACAATTTCTGACTGTCAGGTCAGGCTCAGCTATTAGACATTACCTTTTGGATGATCTGATGACAAGTCACTGTGGATAAATAAATCTGAGAACAGTACCACAGTCACTAATGATATTTCTCAAGGTTATAAAATACGTGACACCACTACAGATGAGTCACTAATGATATATCTCAACGTATGACAGTCACTGCTGATATATCTCAATGCTCAAGTCACTACTGACATCATAATATATAACCGTCACTAATGATATATCTCAATGTATGAGTCATTGCTGATATATCTCAATGCTGAAGTCACTACTGACATCATAATGTATAACTCACTAATGATATATCTCAATGTATGATAGTCACTACTGATATATCTCGAGGCTTGAGTCACTACTGACATAATGTATGAGTCACTACAGATATATCTCAACATATGACAGTCACTACTGATATATCTCAACATGAGTCACTACTGATACATCTCAATGTATGACAGTCACTACTGATATCTAAACATGAGTCACTACTGATATATCTCAACATGTCACTACTGATATCTAAACATGAGTCACTACTGATATATCTCAACATGTCACTACTGACATCTCAACATGTCAGTCACTACTGATATATCTCAACATATGACAGTCATTACTGATATATCTCAACATATAACAGTCACTACTGATATATCTCAACATATAACAGTCACTACTGATATATCTCAACATGTCACTACTGACATCTCAACGTATGATATCACTATTGATAAATATGAGAGTCACTACTGGCAGCTTCATCCTGAACTAAAACTATGACAAGGCTTCAGAAAAACACATTCAGCTTTTCAAAACAAACAAAAGATTCACCACGTAAAACAATTCAAGAACCAACACAACACAGAAACCATGGTTACTGTTTTATTTGATGAATTTCAGCAGCAAATGTGACAATGTGTTATTATTTTTCCAGTGATGGCCTGGTGAACATGCGAGTACCACATAACATATGCTTTTACGTAAACCCACACACACACACACACAGAGAGTAGTAGTAGTATTAATACAAAAGATTAAACTGTCACATTTTTACATTACTGAAGTGAATCGTTGGAGTTTCATTAATTCACTGGCACATTTTTAAATGTATTTTATTAAAAAAACATACCTGTCACATACATTTGTTATTACACCACTAAGGCAAAGATATCATAGATATTGTTTTTAACAGAACTGAGTTTTAAAGTTAAACAATTTCAAAATGGTACATATTTAAAGAGATGTACACTCACCAGCCATACAGACAGTTTGAACTGTATCCATGTACAAAACGGAAAACAGAAATTAAATTTTGACAAAGCTATGGCAATATTTTAATATAACGATCATTTGCTATATATATATATATATACATAATAAATGTATGTATAATCTGAGCAATAATGCATAAAATCAATTATGAATACTTTGTTATTATCTGATGTGTTACTTTCTTTTTTCTTTTTTTACATTCCTGTAAAAAAAAAAAAAAAAAAAAAAAAAGAAATCAAAATTATTTCATACACAGATTTTAAATATATGATAAAATATTATTATTATTATGGATAATTATTTAGTGTGTTATGGCTGACTGATCTTCTGCAATAACAGTAATTAAAAAGAATAATAATAATAAAAATTAACTATTTAAAGACACAGGTAAAACAAAGAAAAGAAGGAAGAAACAATGAGAAAAATAACTGCAATATTGATTTTTAAAATAACTGACTAGAAATAATTTTCTATCACATCCTAAAAAAAAAATATTGCTAATGATATTAACAATTTTTTTTTTTTTTTTTTATGACTAATAGTAATAACAGCAATAATAATAATAATAATAATAATAATAATAATAATAATAGTAGTAGTAGTAGTAGTTGTAGTTGTTGTTGTTGTTGTAGCAGAAACTGGTGATAGTGTAGCAGAAGTACTTGTCACAGAAGTTGAGGAAATATTATTAATAATAATAACAATGAATGATACAACAACTAATAATGATGATGATGAAGATAATAATAATAATAATAATAATAATAATAGTAATATTATGGCACTATAACAAAAATGATTTCAAAAACAGATGCAATGTTTTTTTATATGTTGATTGTAATAATAATAGTAATAATAATAATTATAATTTTCACCAGTATTTATAAGGCTTCTGCAATTATGTATAAAGCACACATTCAGTTGTTTAATCCAAAATTACACCATTTGCGATATTATGATTATGATTACTGAGAGACAGCAAAAAAGAGAGAGAGAGAGAGAGAGAGAGAGAGAGAGAGAGAGAGAGAGAGAGAGAGAGAGAGAGAGAGAGAGAGAGAGAGAGAGAGAGAGAGACACACACACACACACAGTGAGACAAAGACAGAGAGTCATACATTTTACAACAAAATAATAATAATGATAATAATAATAATGATAATAATAATAATAATGATGATAATGATAATAATCATAATTATCATAATAACAGTGTTAATAATCATAACTGTAACTTGTACAAAATATACTTTTTCAAATTATGCTCAGATAAATTTTTTTACTATGACTTCTGTTAAAATTATACACATAAGATCCTCTTTTTAACTCTTTTTTTTTTTTTTAGTAAAATCAAAACCAAAAATCTGAGAAAATTAAAAACAAAGAAATTAATGTGTAAGACATAAATAAAAGCCAACAAAACAACTGCACTTTGCACACAAATAAACAAAAATAAAACAAACAAAACACTGCACACGCTAAAAGCAGTAACAAACAAACAAACAAACAAACATTGCTCAGATACAAAAGTATTTTGAGAAACAATTTTTTTTTCTTCACAATTAAAGATTAAACTTCCTGTAAAATATTGTAATAATAAAAAATATAGTAAAATTGTTTTTAAAAAGCACTTTTTGCCATGTTTTAATAATCTCATGTCACAGACATCCAGTTTTCTATCAGTTTTTATAACAACTATTTTTACTTGTTCAGACAATTATATATCATATACTTCAGTAACTATTAGAAACCAAAAGTTTTATAACAACTATTTTTACTTGTTCAGATAATCATATATCATATACACTTCAGTAACTATTAGAAACCAAAAGTTTTATAACAACTATTTTTACTTGTTCAGATAATCATATATCATATATTCAGTAACTATTGGAACCAAAAGTTTTATAACAACTACTTGTTCAGAAACAAAAGTAACT
>CM022678.1:6466058-6603558 GCA_012295275.1 Chrysomallon squamiferum
TATAAATAAATAAATAAATAAATAAATTAAACAAATACTATGATTATTAAAATCCATATTAAATGTGTGTTTTTTTATCTCAAAAATGCTATAGTGATAGAGTGCTGTCTTAAATTAATTTTTGTCATCTATTTAATGTCTGGAAATAATAATAATAAAAAAAATAATAATAATAATGATAGACATTAAAATGACCATTTTATTTATTTATTTATTTTTTTATTTTGTGGAGGAATATAATTATTATTATTATTTCTATTTTATTTCCTTTTAATTTTTTTTTTTCAGTCAAAACTGTTGATATTATTTATTTAAAGAAATTATAGACAATTTTTCATCAATGTGTATCTAATAAACAGAATGAATGATTTTTACAAGTTACAAAAAAACCAGAACAACTAAATAATAGAGGTAACCATAGTAACAAAGTTAGATAACTCCGAGATACCTGTCCTCTAGTGCAGCTTCTGGCGTCTGGAATCTGATCAATGATTGCACACGTTTTAGGTGCCTTTTCGCAAGCACGTTTGTCTTTTCGACCTAAAACATAGCAAACAATCTTATAAATTTCATTTAATTTTTAAATAATACTGTACTTTATCTTTTTTTCTTATTTAATCAAAAAATTAAAACCTTTTTGAGCAAAAAATAGGTCAGTACACTTATACAGGGGTGGTGCTAGAGTTATTGATATCCTGGCTGTTCTATCATTTGTACCATAAGTGAAAATTTCATTAAAATATCATTTATGAATTATTTCTCACAGAAAGAATAAATAACCATAATCTAGAACATCTGACTCCACTAAAAGAATTTTTAAATTTTTATTTTTAAAAAATTTTTAAAAAATTTTATTCTATTTTTTTTTTAACCTTTATCTGACTCCACCTAAAGAAATTTTTACATTTTGTTTTGTTTTTAAAAATTTTAAAATTTTTTAAATTTTTTTTTTTTAACATTTATCCCTTTGTAAGATGTCTGACACATGATGTACCAGCTACATCCCCAAGCATGTGGTCCCCTGTGTTACCCAAAACTGCTGATATGTCCACGTGACCTTTCACCTTTGTTTTTTTTGTTGTCACAATTCAGTGGCATGACATTTAAATTTTTGTTCTGTCTACTTGCCTTGTGCATACAAAGTGAACTGCTTCCAGGATCCTTTTTCACTGAGTTTCTCCTCTTCTGGCATAAACATTCCTGATTTCGGATCCAGCTGAGCCAAACCCTCGTCTCTGATAACCTTCCAGTTGTCCTCCAGCAACTGTAAACAAACATTTGTTACTATTGTTATTGTTATTGTTGTTGTTATTGTTATTATTATTATTATTATTATTGTTATTGTTATTGTTGTTGTTGTTGTTGTTGTTGTTGTTATTATTATTATCATTATTATTATCAGATTGAGAGATGTGTAAAGACAGATATATATTTTGAGATATATATGTGAGTGTGTGTGTGTGAGAGAGAGAGAGAGAGAGAGAGAGAGAGAGAGAGAGAGAGAGAGAGAGAGAGTAATATAACAAATAGATTCACATACTTGTATTTACATACTTGTGATAAAATACAAAGAGAGAAAGATACACACACACAAAAACACACAGAGATTCAATACACACGATAAAGAGCGAGACATTCAGACAGACATGTGTATAAAGATTACCTCTAATTCACAAATCTTACCTTCAAGTATTTAGAAATATCCTGTCTGTTCTTCTGTCCACAAGACAGACAGACATGTGTATAAAGATTACCTCTAATTCACAAATCTTACCTTGAAGTATTTAGAATATCCTGTCTATTCTTCTGACCACGAGACAGACAGACAGACAGACAGACAGGATATACAGATTACCACTAATTCACAAATCTGACCTTGAAGTATTTAAAATATCCTGTCTGTTCTTCTGTCCACAAGACAGACAGACAGGATATAAAGATTACCTCTAATTCACAAATCTTACCTTGAAGTATTTGGAATATCCTGTCTGTTCTTCTGTCCACCAGACAGACAAACAGACAGACAGACAGACAGGATATAAAGATTACCTCTAATTCACAAATCTTACCTTGAAGTATTTAAAATATCCTGTCTGATCTTCTGTCCACAAGACAGACAGGCAGACAGACAGACAGGATATAAAGATTACCTCTAATTCACAAATCTCACCTTGAAGTATTTGGAATATCCTGTCTGATCTTCTGTCCACAAGACAGACAGACAGACAGACAGACAGGATATAAAGATTACCTCTAATTCACAAATCTCACCTTGAAGTATTTGGAATATCCTGTCTGATCTTCTGTCCACAAGACAGACAGGCAGACAGACAGGGATATAAAGATTACCTCTAATTCACAAATCTCACCTTGAAGTATTTAAAATATCCTGTCTGATCTTCTGTCCACAACAGACAGACAGACAGACAGGATATAAAGATTACCTCTAATTCACAAATCTCACCTTGAAGTATTTGGAATATCCTGTCTGATCTTCTGACCACAAGACAGACAGACAGGATATAAAGATTACCTCTAATTCTCAAATACTGAGAAAGAAATAACTTCAATATCCTGTCTGATCTTCTGACCACAAGACAGACAGGCAAAATAAATAAATAAATGAATAAATTAATGAATGAATTAATGAATGAATGAATGGACAAATAAATAAATGAATGAATGAATGAATGAATAAATTCATGAATGAATGAATGAATGAATTGAATATCCTGTCTGTTCTTCTGACCAAATAAATGAATGAATGACAGACAGAATGAATATAAATGAATAAATAAATGGACAAATCTTAAATAATAAATTTAAAATATCCTGTTTGTTCTTCTGTCCATGAACAACAAAGGATATAAAGATTACCTCTAATTCAAAATTCACCTTAAATGATTTTAAATATCCTGTCTTTCTTCTGAAAACCAGACAGACAGAAAGACAGGATATAAAGATTAAATTCAAAATCAAACCTTGAATAATTGGAATATCCTGTCTGAAACTGTCCACAAGACAGACAGACAGACAGACAGACAGGATATAAAGAAAAATTAAAAATTCAAAATTAATTTGAATATTTGGAATATCCTGTTTGATTCTCTGTCCACTGACAGACAGACCTACAGACAGGAATAAAAAAATAAAATAAAATAAATTTTAAAAAATATCCTGTCTGATAAAATGTCCATAAAACAGACAGACAACAACAACAACAATAATAATAATTACCACTAATAAAATCTACCTTGAAGAATTTAAGAAAATATCCTGTCTGATCTTCTGACCATAAAATAAAGAAAGGATAATAAATTTTCTATTTTAAAATTTAATTATTAAGTAAATATCCTTCTGTTTTTCTGTCCTCTTCAGACAGACAGACAGACAGGATATAATTCACAAATCTCACCTTGAAGATGGAATAAAAATCTGATCTTCACCACCAGCCTGCCAGTGAGTTCAACGTTGTAGAGATCCCTGATACTGAACAAGTTTGATCCCGTTCTCCTTCTCATCTACTGTAAGCCTGCAAAATGAAAATGAATAAATGAATGAATGAATGAATGAATGAATGAATGAAAGGAATAAATAAATAAATTAATAAATAAATTAATGAATGGATAAATAAATTAATGAAAAAAAAATTTTTAAATTAATAAATAAAAAATAATGAATGAATGAATGAATGAATGAATAAATGAATGGATGAATGAATGAATGAATGAATGAATTGAATGAATAAATGAATGGACAAAATAATAAATAAATATACATTTTGTTAAATAATGAACAATAATAAATGCATAGAAATTTGTTAAATGATTTTAAAAAGCTAAATTTAAAAAAAAAGAAGAGTAAATTAAAAAAAGGGAAAAGTTAAATTAAAAACAAATAATAATAGTAGTTAAATGTAATAAACAAGAGAGAGAGAGAGAGAGAGAGAGAGAGAGAGAGAGAGAGAGAGAGTTTAAATAAAAAAAATAAAAAATAAAAAATTAATTTGTATATTCTACTGTTTGATTCTTTCTCTGTAAATTTTAACTATAGTAATAAAAAAATAAAAATAAAATAAATTAAAAAATAGTAAAAAAATATAATAATAATAATAATAATAATAATAATAATAATAATAAAAATATATAAGAAGAAGAAGAAGAAGAAGAATAACAATCATAAGTAACATAAAATAAATAAACATAATACATTTTTAATTTTAAATTTAATTATTATTTTTTTTTTTTTTTTTACCTCTTCAGTACGGTTCAGTCTTTGCAAAGCGTCGCCAAGATGGAAGAAAAATCGCCCATCCAGTGTTCCTGGTTCTCGTGTAGCTATCCCATCAGCCAACAGTTTGATCCCTTTGTCCAGATCATCTCTGTAAGTCTTCATGATGAAGCCAAGGTGCACCATCGCAAATCCGTCAGCAGGATTAATCTTCAAAACCTGTCGCAGAAAAGACGTTAAGACGTTTTTTTTTAAACTTCTACGTTAAAAATATATTTGAAAGTAGGGGTAACAGTGGTGGTTGTTGTTGTTGTTGTTGTAGTTGATGTAAAAAGTATTTGTAATGATGACACATAACTGCTGAGAGTAGAAGTACTGTACTGATGATAATAATGGTTGTAGTAGTAGTAGTAGTAGTAGTAGTTATGGCAGTAGCAGTAATAGTAATTTCAGTAGCAACAGCGGTAGTAGTAGTAGCTGAAACTGTATTAGTTCTAATAGCGTTAGCTCTAAAAAAGGTGACAATAAAGGTAGTAATAGTAGTAGTAGTAGCCGTAGTTGCAGTAAAACGCTGTTGTAGCAGTGGTAATAACAGTTGTAACTACTAACAATAGCAGCAGCAGCAGCAGCAGCAATAGTAGTAGTAGTAGTAGTAGTAGCAGTAGCAGTGGTACATTTAAGCAGTATATGTACTAGTAGCAGTAACAGTAGCAACAGTTATAACAGAAGTTGTAGTAGCTGTCATTATCATTGTAGCTGTAGTATTTGACATTATTACTGTAGCTGTAGTATTTGACATTATTACTGTGGTTGTCCTAGTTGCAATTACTACTGTAGCAGTTGTTATTATCACTTTTATTTTTGCTGCAGTGGCTGTTGCGTGTACTCACATTTTCAAAGACGTTCTGAGCCTCATCGTTCTTGCCTATCATGAGGTATCTCACGCCAAGCTCGTTCTTCAGCTTCACATCAGCTGGAAACCTCGTCACGAGCTGAATGTGCGTTTTTACAGCCTTTCCTCCCCAGCCTGTAACAAAGCAACAACTTTACTTGTGTATGTAGATTAAAATACTAAAAATATAATGTTTTTTTTTTTAACTTATAGAATGCTCAGTATGGCAGAGTATGGTCTAATAAAAGAGTTTTAGAAAGAAAAAAATCTTTGATGTTTTCTCGAAATTATTTCAGGTAATTACAATAGTACTGTTACACAAGACATTTCAGTGCTGACATTTTACCATCTCACAAATGAAACTTTTACTATCTCACAAATGACAATTTTACCATCTCACAAATGAAACTTTTACCCATCTCACAAATGAAACTTTTACTATCTCACAAATGACAATTTTACCATCTCACAAATGAAACTTTTACTATCTCACAAACGACAATTTTACCATATCACAAATGAAACTTTTATTATCTCACAAATGACAATTTTACCATCTCACAACTATCACTTAACATAACAATATACTAAAGACAAAATTTTATTCTTCCAAGTTCATGTTGGCATATCAAACCTTCATATATATATATATATATACTTCAACTAATTACTGCACCACAATGATCTATTCAACCCTTTTGCATTCAAGAGAACAAAATTTTTATATAAAAAATCTAACCTCACTAAATATAATCAGAATAAAACTCATTCTTAAGTCTTTTTTAAATTTAACACCTCTGCTTTCAACCATCTCACTTAATTACAAAACAAAATTAATTCTTCAAATTTTGATCAGAGTGCTATGGTATGATAATGAACACTTTCTCCTTCAAGACAGCAATATTGTCACTTTATTGATAAATATTTACTAATCAAAAGTTTAAACAAATACTAGCAGTATTCAAAGTTAATCCAGAGGTCTATTTACTGCAACAGTATGATCATAATAATATAATTATTTATTAATCCAAAACAAAATCCCAAAATTTTCAAATTTCTTCCAGATGCTATGGATATTTAATATTTCCACCATCAAGACAACCATGTAAGTATTTATTGACAAAAAATAAAAATAAAAAAAACAAAGAATAATAATTTTTTCAAATTTCATCTGAATGCCATAGTGTATTCAACATTTCAACTTTCAAGACTACAATATTGTAAAAACTTACTTATTTAAAAAAAAAAAAAAAAAAAAACATAGAACAAAAACAAACAGTCAAATTTATTCTGCAAACAATAGCATATTTAACACTTCTGGCAACAAGAAATGATATTTCAAACACTTACTTAAAAACTTACAGCTTACAAAAAAAAAAAACCCAAAATTTTCACATTTCAACTGAACTGCAACAATAACATATTAAACACTCCTGTCTTCAAGAATAAACTTACCCCTTTTCGTTAACAACTCACACTAACCTCTAAATTCCTGTCTTTCTGACAATGTTCTGCCAGCCTCTTTGTAGAGATCGTCAGGGACATCGGGCTGCTGTAAGACTTCAGACAGGAGGGCAATGCACCTCTCCAAGATTTCGTTACTACGGTACTGCTCGGCCAGCCGATTCAGAACCAAAGCTTTTCCATACAATGCACGAGGACTGTGAGGATGTTTCGTTAAAATCGTGTCGAACTTTTCCAAAGCATCTTGATGCTTTTTCTGAAAAGGAGTTAAAAAAAAAAAAAAAAAAAAAAAAAAAGAAAGGAAATGATAGGAAAGGAAAGGAAATTATTATTACTGTGAAGTCCACACACAAATCAGCATCATAATCAGAAGGAAAAAAAAAGATACAAAATAAATACAACAAAAAAACAGAACAACAAAAAAACAAACAGAAATAAATTACAAAATAAATACAACAAAAAAACAGAACAACAAAAAAACAAACAGAAATAAATTTCTGAAAACAAAAGAAGAAAAACAGAAAGGAAAATAAACTATTATTACTCTGCCAGTCACTTGAGCTAAATTATTTCCATCCCACATTATCCACTTTGCATACATCCTGAATCCATCAATAAATGGATCCCTCTTATCTAATAATGCACATTCTTCTGTTAATTTTCAAATCCATTTATTTCATCCACTTTCCGTTTTATCCACATTATCCCGTTCCACCCCATCCTCCAAAGTCCACCAATATTTGGTCACACATCTATATCTAACACACTCACTTCCATTCATTTTAATCCCACTAATGACAAGCCATTTATTTCTTCCACTTTTCCCCCGTTCAATTACATCATCCAATTATGACTCCACCCACCTCCCATGCACCCACCCTCCCTCCCTACTACACCCAGTAACCAACGGATACCTTTTCGTAAAGACTGTCAGCCTCGTCCAAGGCAGACCTGATCAAGTTGTCTGCTTTGTTGGTGATGTTGGACTTGGCGTATTTCTCTTTCTTTGCTGCTTCTTCGTCGTCGCCGTCTTCTTCTTCTGGTTTCCTCCTCTCTGTCTCTTCTTTGGCTTTCTTCTTCTTCTTCTGCTCCTGTTTCACCTGCGAGTCGGCAGTTTTCTCGGCAGACGTCTGCGTCTTTTCTTTCCTCGGCGTTTCTCTACTTTCGTGTCGTGTCTTGTCGGTTTCCATGCGTTCAGCCTGTTTCTGATCTGGAGTCTGTTTCTTCTCCTTCTGCGCTGGTTCCTCCTGTTTCCGTTTTTCTTTCACTTTCTCTTTCTCTTTCTCTTTCCCTTCTGGTTTGTCTTTAACTGGCTTCTCTTCGCGTTTCAATTCAGGCTTGTCTTCCTGCTTCGTCTTCTCTTCCTGTTTCGAATGGGTCTTTTCCCCTTGCTTTGGTGGAACCTTCTCTTCTCGTTTTGGCTGTGTTTTCTCAACTGGTTTCTTATCTGCCTCTTTTGTTTGTAGTTTATCTTCCTGTTTTGGCTTTGTCTTCTCTTCTTGTTTTGGCTTTGACTTCTCTTCCTGTTTTGGCTTTGTCTTCTCTTCTTGTTTTGGCTTTGTCTTCTCTTCTTCTTTGTTTTTCTTCTTGTTTTGGCTTTGACTTCTCTTCCTGTTTTGGCTTTGACTTCTCTTCCTGTTTTGGCTTTGTCTTCTCTTCTTGTTTTGGCTTTGTCTTCTCTTCCTGTTTTGGCTTTGACTTCTCTTCTTGTTTTGGCTTTGTCTTCTCTTCTTGTTTTGGTACTGCTTTTTCTTCCTGTTTTGGCTTTGACTTCTCTTCTTGTTTTGGCTTTGTCTTCTCTTCTTGTTTTGGTACTGCTTTTTCTTCCTGTTTTGGCTTTGACCTCTCTTCCTGTTTTGGTACTGCTTTTTCTTCCTGTTTTGGCTTTGACTTCTCTTCCTGTTTTGGTACTGCTTTTTCTTCCTGTTTTGGCTTTGACTTTTCTTCCTGTTTTGGTTTTGCTTTTTCTTCCTGTTTTGGCTTTGCCTTTTCTTCATGTTTTGGTTTTGCCTTTTCTTCCTGTTTTGGCTTCAATTTCTCTTCCTGCTTTGCCTTTGATTTCTCTTCCTGTTTTGGCTTTGCCTTCTCTTCCTGTTTTTGCTGTGGCCTCTCTTCTTGTTTTGGTTTAGCTTCCTGTTTCAGCTCTACCTTTTCTTCCTGTTTTGGCTTTGCTTTTTCTTCCTGTTTCAGTTTGGGCTTCTCTTCCTGTTGTTGTTTTGCTGTTTCTTCCCGTTTTGGCTTCACCTTGTCTTCCTGTTTTGATTTTGCCTTTTCTTCTTGTTTTGGTTTTGCCCGTTCTTCCTGTTTTGGCACTGGCTTCTTTTCTTCATGTTTTTGCTTTGCATCGTGCTTTAGTGACTTATCTTCTTGTTTTCCTTCATCCCTCTGTCCAGATTCCTCAGTTCTGGTTTTATCATACTCGCTCTTTTCATCTTCGACATCAACATCAGCATCATCGTTTGTTGTGGGTGGAATGATATTTTTAGTTGCTTCCATAAAATTGTGAACAGCAACAAGAATGTCTGGATGGAAATATTTGATCATTATGTGATCTGAAAAATAAATAAATAAAAATAATAATAATAATAATAATAATAATAATAATAATAATAATATAATACATAAACTGAAACAATTTAATAATAAGAAAATATAACTAAAATATAATAAAAATAGAATGAATAACTAGTGCCAGTTCAGAATTAATTACTGCATCCAAATATTTACAAAAGCTAGTATGAGTAATGAAATGTCTATATCTTTACATCATCTGAAACAAAATGAAAACGGTACAAAATATATATATATCTGTGTGTGTGTGTGTGTGTGTGTGTGTGTGTGTGTGTGTGTGTGTGTGTGTGTGTGTGTGCGTGTGTGCAGGGTTTATGGTATGTGTTCTTTTCTTATCTGTATGTGGGCATATACAGACAGAGAGAGAGAGAGAGAGAGAGAGAGAGAGAGAGAGAGAGAGAGATATTAAATATTATGTATGAATCTATATTATGTATAAGTGTGCGTGTTTATTTGTATCTGTATACAGGTGAGTTTTATTTGTTCATTTACCTGCCTGTCTATGTATAACATAACATCTATAACACATACATCTGTTGGTAAACATCTGTATATAAAATAAATATATATATATATAAATTATGTGTCATTTCAGAAATAAAACTAATTTGTCAGAACTACCTGTAAATACAGTTAAAATAATACAGGTAAAACACACCTGTAATTATTCAACTTGTCAGTTTTATATTAAATACCTGAATTTGAGATATATAAAAACAACATTAAATTATATTTCTTTTTTACCTGTGTGTTAATCCATAAAAGAAAGTTAACGCCTGAATACATTTGCATAAATAATTATTACCTGTTTAACCCTATCTCTCTCATCTGTTCTTTGTTTTTGTTTTACTTTATTATTCTATTTTTTTATTTATTTAATCTTTTAAAAAAAAATATATATATATATATATATATATATATATCACTTCCTTCAACAAGACAGCACATACCATAGACTCTGTCTGTGTAATAAATAAATTAATATTTTTCTAGTTTATTTTATACAGCATCTCTTCTGTTCACTAATATCTTTCATGGATCAACAGAATTAAATAAAGTATAAAATTAACAACAACAACAACAACAACAACAACAACAACAACAACAACAACAACTATTACTACTACTACTACTACTACTACTACTACTACTACTGTTACTACAATGAAAATAATAATAATAAACATTAACAAAATACAAAAGAATGAATGCAATAAAGAGAAGAATTGAAATGAAACACAAAATTAATAATATTAATAATAATAATAATAATAATAATAATAACAGGAGTAATAACAAAATTGCATTACAAAAGAAGAACCTATGCATAAAAAAAAAAAAAAAAAAAAGTTAAATGAAATGAAAGCATAACATTAAATCTAGAAAATAAAAAACACAAAATAAAGAAAAACAATTTGATGAATATAATCAGTAAAATAAAAACTAAACAAATTAAATAAAACAAATAAAATAAAATTCAAACCAGAGGTTAATTTAAAAACAAATAAATGAAACAATGAAAAATAATTTTAAAATAATTTAGAAAAACAATAATGTAGAACAAAAATTAATTAAAAACAAATAAATAATATAAAATAAATTAAATTAAATTAAAAAAAAAAAAGAAGAAAAACAAGAACTTTAAAACAAATAAATATGAAACAAAACATTTCACAGTTATGTGTTTTCCCATCTAGTGAAAATTTATATGTGATAAAAAATGTTTTTGTTTTTCCTTCTTTTGTTGAATAAAAGAGGTCAAGTATGTAAATAAATAAAATACTTTTCTGTCATTCTGTATAAGTACAAAAATGTTAAAAATTGTTTTTTAAAAGAATTGGTCAAAAATTATTCTAATGTATCAAAAAATATATAGTTCTTTCTGCAATGATACTATATAATTATAAAATAAATACTGAATCACATATTAAATAAAATATTTCTTTTTCAGCATTAGATAACCCATATAATTATATATATATATATATATATATAATTTAATTTACTGAATTAGAAAAATTAAAATTGTATTCTATTGAAACATGACTTTATAATTATAAAATAGATATGTGTCTTGTCAGTATATAAATAAAATATTTTTCTATTTTTGTGAGATAACCATGTAATTATATATTAAATATTTATTGAATCAATCATCAAACTAAAATATTATTCTGTCCTTGCATTATTTTATAATTATAAAATAAATATGTATCTTATCTTTCATTAAAAGAAATATTTTTCTATTTTTGTAAGATAACTATCAACTTAACTATTACATATTTATCTGACTTGGTCATCAAACTAAACTATTATTCTAGCTATAATATAGACATATATTTTTTTGTCCATCATTAAATAATATATTTTTCTATCCTTATAAGATAACCACATAATTATTTATTAAATATCTATTTGACTCAGTTATTAAATTGTTATTCCATCATAATATTATAATACCATAATTATACTATTAAATAAGATTCCATCGTTATAAAATAACCAGATAATTATACATTAAACAGACTGATTTAGTTATTAAACAAAATATTTATATCTCCTTATTAGATAACTCTGTATTTATATATTAAAATAAACATAAAATAAACTAGTTCTTATTCCATTTATGATAACCCTGTAATAATATATTAAACATATTTTTGATAAATAACAATATTTCATCTTCTTCAAAATCATTAGTGACGGTGTTATTAACTATGAAGATTTGTACAGAATAATCCATTTTATCCATGAACCATGGCAGATTTTCTCCCTTTGAATTGTTAATTACTGAGAGATAATTAAGTTAAAAGTGTTGTGAATATCATATTCAGTCATTATAAAAGTAAAGCTGGGTACATTGTGAGCAGAGGAAGTAGTCTGTGACTGTATATTGATTTGCCATAGCAACCATGTTAAAAGCAAATCAAAATATTGATATGGTTAATGATAATTGTGTATTTAGAATATTGTTTATTGTTAAATTTATTTTTTGGTGGCGGGCTTTGGTGTGCATGTGTGTATGTGTGTATATGTGTGCATGTGTGTTCGTTTATATCAAAGCCAGTCTGCATGTATAAAATATACATCTCTGTGAAAATTAATTTTACAAATTTCTGGTAAATAACAAAAAATTTTAGAATCAGACAAAATCAAAAATAAATTGCAACAGATAAAACCTAAATGAGAGAGAGAGAGAGAGAGAGAAGAGAGAAGAAACAATTAGACAGACTGAGAGATGAAAAATTAGAGAATGGAAGAGAAAAACAGAATGTCAAGAAAGAGAAAAAAGAAGAAACAAGAAAGAAAGAAATAAAAGAAATAGAGAAACAGAAACAGTGTCTTGAGCTGAAGTCTAAATAATAAAGATCACAAAAATATTAAAATAAAGAAAAAAAAAAATAAAGAAAGAGAGAAATTTTTTTTTTTTTTTTTTTTTTTTTTTATACGGCTTGCATCCCTGCAGATATCTCTACCTAAGTAAAAATTGCCATCAACCAATAAACTGAAAGAAATGGATGACCTGATGTTAATAAAGATAAAAACATTGTTAACCACTGTGTTTTAGGCACAGATGTTGTTAATATATAGATTTTTTTAGGATCTAGGACATTAGAAAATTATTGTGTTCATACGAATTATTCAAAACGTTTTATCTTCATATCAATCTTTTTCTGTTTATAACTAAAATGCATAACATTGAATGTATTTTAATATTAATGCATAACATTTGCTTTTTAAAGGATTAATGAAGCACATTAAATACAAATGCATAAATTTCTAAAATGAAAACATAGGCAAAATTTTTAATGTTTTAGGTTTTTAATTTTAATTTTAGTTTCTGAATATATCTCAGTAACAACAACAACAACAACAACAACAACAACAATAATAATAATAATGATAACTATAATGAAAATGGCAACAACAACAGCAGCAGCAGTAGTAATCACAATGACATCAAAAAATAATAAAAACAGAAATTGCCTGACGCTGATGAGTAAAATGGATGCATTTTAAAACCAAAATTGGACTCAAAAACCAAGAAAAAAATTTCATATGGAGGCCAGTTATATTAGATAATAATATTAACATTAAAATACATTCAAATGTATATGATAATCAGTTGATGCTCAAGACAGGAATTATTAAAGCTAAAACAGACAGTAATTCTATATTAATGAAGTTTATAATATTATGAACTGTAAAACTAGCATACGTTTTGTTTTTTTTCACCTTACAAATAACTTTATACACTGCAAGACTATTTTAGTCATTAAATCTTAACATGAACCGTATAGGATTTCCAGGTATTTGTCATTTCTTTAAATATTCACTATAACTTTAAGAACTAATGTACACCTTGCTATTAAACATTTGATTCAATGAACAGGTAGATATTTATTTAGTTTATTAAATCTAGTAGATATGTTTTTGTCATTTTATAAAATCTTAACTGTAACTTTAAGAATTAATATACATTTTGTTATAAACTAATAATTTTATGAACTAGTATGGAGTTAATATTAAGCATAACTTTATGAACTAGTATGTTTTTTGCTATTAAGTCTTACATATAACCTTATGAATTAGAATATATTTAGTGTATCAGATTTTATCTATAACTTTATGAACTAGTATACATTTAGTTAAATTGTGTTTATAACTTTATCAACTCGTATGTATTTAGTAAAAAAATTTTACCAGTAACTTTATGAATAGTAAACATAGTATAAGCTGTGTTTAAAACTTTATAAACTGGTATATATATTTAGTTATTAAATTTTACCTATAACTTCATGAGTAGCATACATAGTATAAATTATAACTTTATAAACTGGTATATATTTAGTTAAACATTTTACCTATAGCCTTACGAACTAGTATATATATATATTTAGTTATTAAATCTTACCTATATCTTTGTGAACAGTATACTTAGTATAAACTGTGTTTATAACTTTATAAACTGTGTTTATAACTTTATAAACTGGTATATATTTAGTTATTAAATCTTACCTATAACTTTAAGAACGAGTAAATGTTTCATTAAATCGTGACTATAACTTTACAAAATGGTACATATTTAGTTATTAAATCTTACCTATAGCTTTGTGAACTAGTATACTGTATATATTTAGTTATTAAATCTTACCTATAGCTTTGTGAACTAGTATACTGTATATATTTAGTTATTAAATTTTACCTATAGCTTTGTGAACTAGTATACTGTATATATTTAGTTATTAAATCTTACCTATAGCTTTATGAACTAGTATACTGTATATATTTAGTTATTAAATCTTACCTATAGCTTTGTGAACTAGTATACTGTATATATTTAGTTAATTAAATTTACCTATAGCTTTGTGAACTAGTATACTGTATATATTTAGTTATTAAATCTTACCTATAACTTTGTGAACTAGTATATGTATATATTTAGTTATTAAATTTTACCTATAGCTTTGTGAACTAGTATACTGTATATATTTAGTTATTAAATTTTACCTATAGCTTTAACTAGTATAACTAAATATTTAGTTATTAAATCTTACCTACAGCTTTATGAACTAGTATACTGTATATATTTAGTAATTAAATCTTACCTACAGCTTTATGAACTAGTATACTGTATATATTTAGTTATTAAATCTTACCTATAGCTTTATGAACTAGTATACTGTATATATTTAGTTATTAAATCTTACCTATAGCTTTAAGAACATCTAATCATTTCATTAAATCGTGACTATAACTTTACAAAATGGTACTTATTTAGTTATTAAATCTTACCTACAGCTTTATGAACTAGTATACTGTATATATTTAGTTATTAAATCTTACCTATAGCTTTGTGAACTTTAAATATTTAGTTATAAAATCTTACCTATAACTTTACGAATGAGTAAACATTTAATTAAATCGTGACTCTAACTTTATGAAATGGTATCACTATACCTTTACAAAATGGTACATATTTAGTTATTAAATCTTACCTATAGCTCTGTGAACTGCTGGACTGCTGTACAGAATTGCACCTCCAGCCACCAGTGAACTTATAACAAAAATTAAAACCCATTTCCTTGATGAGCCGCTTTTTTGAGGTTTTGCTTTTTCCTTGTGTTTAGTCTGCGAAGGACTCGGGCTAGGCAATTTTTTGTTCTGTTTTCCTCCGTTTTTCTGTTGTTCATTTGAACTGTTCTGAGGTTTTGGAGACTTGTCACCTAAAAATAAATAAATATATATGTAGATAAAATGCATATATTTTCAAAATGGTCGTTGAAGAGTATACTTCACATTATCTTGTGCATGAGGGACTGTTAGTTTATTTATTCTGAAAACTGTTACAAAAAGAACCTTCAGATAAAATCAGTTTTCTTTTTTTATATGAAGATTACAGAAAAATGGCAAAGTTAAAAGATTTCGTAAATCCTTCATACTTTATTGTTATTTATGACTAAATGGCAAACAAAAAACCAAAATAAAATAAAATAAAATAAAACTTGGAAAGGTGTTGAATATATTTAAAATACTGCTTTGTATCAACACAAATATTCTTTAAAGCAAAAACATAGGTAAACAATCTGAATAATATCATAAACCCTCTGAAATAACATTTCCTCCACATTATTATTATTTTTTTTTTTTTTTGTTATCACATACCTGTATCGTAAGAAAACATTTCACTTCTAAATATATTTACGCACCAACCATGTCTTAAATCGAGTTTTCAATGTGATTTAATCTGCTTCATCAAAAAGTAGCAAAACATTGCCCTGCCCACCAGCTTTGACTCCACGACAGCGACAAATATATTTTAGTAGATTTTAATCAATTTCAGTTTTACCAGCTGTTTCGTCAATAAAAGTGACTGACATTTTAATTACCTCATGTTGCCTGAACATTCATAGTTTTTTTTGTTTTTTTGTTGTTGTGTTTAGCAAGATGTTGTGAAATAGCAGCTGAATATAATTTATAATGTCGAAAATAAATGATTAGGACATTATTACAACTTTATATAAATGACAAATCAGAAATATAGACTGTATGCATTAGTTATTTTGTTGTTTTTTTTTAAATTTTGTTTTGTTTTTTTATTTTGTTTTAATTTTATTTTATTTATATATTTTTTTTTTTTTTTCTTTTTTTTATGATTATTATTATTATCACTTTTTTTTAGGATATTTGTATTTGATAGTAAAGGTTTAATTTTATTTATTGTTTTTTTATTACATTATTCAAACATTTTTTTTTTTTTTTTTTTTATGTTCAGGTGTATAGTACATTTATTTTATGGACAATTTTTTTTTTTTTTTTTTTAATGTTACTACAGAAAAAAAAGAAGAAGAGGAAATTTACATATCTATATACATACTTCTTATTTATTATTATTAGTTTTAAACTAGATTAAAAGTCACTTGTGGTGTGCTCAAAGGATATCTGATTATTTAATGACTTTTCCATGTGTTCATATTTATTTTACCTTTATCCATTTTTAACATTATTCTTATTTCTTGGATAAATTATATATATATATATATATGTGTTTATTTTTTTAAATTTTACTTTGTCATTTGATTTGATATAAAATGTAATAAATGTGCATGTATACAGAGAGAGAGAGAGAGAGAGAGAGAGAGAGAGAGAGAGAGAGAGAGAGAGAGAGAGAGAGAGAGAGAGAGAGATCAAACATCATTTATTCATTTATATTTTTAAAGTTAACTATATCACTCTTGGGAAGTACTGCATGGTTATTATTTACTTTAAAAAAGTAATAAATAAAAAATATGCAGTTTAATATGTGAGTGCATGTTTTGTGTGTAATACACAGACACATACACACATATAAATAGTTAATTATTGAACAAAGACTACAATTGAATTTCTTAAAATATTATTAAAGCTGACACTTCTTCAGAGATTATAAAACACATAGAGACAAATAAGCAAATATAATAAAATATAAAATAAAATAAATCAAGTTATTAAATAATAAATATCAAATACAAAACTTCAGACCATGTTATTTGTTTTTTCTTCATTTCTACAATTGTAGCAGTATCGTATTTTTAACATGATTGCTTACGGCAGAAACAGAAGTAAATAATTAATAATACTAATTAATAAGTTAATAAACAGATTTTATATGTAATCTATGATCTAGGTAAGTTTGCTGTTCCAAATAACACTCAAAAAATAAGTAAGAAAAACGTAAATTGAAGGGATATTCAAAAATGTGAAAGAAACTGAGACATTTATGGCACAAAGTCAAAGATAACAAGAAGCTTTTTCTTTGATTTTATGACGACTGTCACTTTACCAATCTTCCTAGTTCTTGCTGGACTCAGGTTTAGTAAAGTTTCGATATAAACTATTTTACTGAGCGTAAAAATAAACGGTAAATATACATTATTCCAAAATGCACTCACTACGAGAATTTTGAGAATTATGCTTCTTCTTCGAACCCATCTCACCCGCTTCTCTTTTAATTTAATTTATATTTTTTTCCGCTGATTTTAAATCAGTGCATGCTACTTGTCACATAAACAAACAAAACGTCAACGTGGGTAGTAAAAGCGGAAGTGGTTAGAAGCGCCCCCTCTCGTATAATCTCATGACCACTTAAATGAGACTTGGATTCGAAGTTAAAATTATTTCCGCGCCTTCTTTCAAAATGCTAGTATATAAACAAATAAAAAAATAAAAATTTTGGAAACTGTTGGTTTAACGACCTGTTCTTTTCTTTCTTTTTTCTTCATCTTATTTTTTGAAATTTTATTACGTTCATTACAATTTTGTTGGTTTGAGGGTTTTTGTTTATATGTAAATAAGCCGTTACAATAGGATTACGTCATGAACATTATGACGAACATATATTGTGGTGCATTAAGCATTCATAAATGAAAGTTCTTAATTTAAACACAGGTAAAGTAATAAAAATTATACAAATAATATAAGAATATGTGTAAATGTGTGTGTGTGTGTGTGTGTGTGTGTGTGTGAGAGAGAGAGAGAGAGAGAGAGAGAGAGAGAGAGAGAGAGAGAGAGAGAGAGAATTATTTGTTATAACATTATTTAATATGAAATGCAGACTACAGTATAAATTAGAAATTAGAAATATATATAGTAACAATAGAAACATTGATTTTCTGTTATTTGTTTATTTTAGTTTTTGTTTGTTTATAGTTATATATATATATGTGCTCACGCACGTCATAAACATGTAGTTCTAATTGTCTGGGTTTTTGTTTTTTTTTTAATTGTTTTGCTGTTGTTGTTTTTGTTTTTTGTTGTTGTTTGTTGTCGCTGTTGTTGTTTGTTGTCGCTGTTGTTGTTTTTTCTCGTTTCAGAAATGCTTTTTAAAATATTTTTCATTTGATTTATGTAAGTATGCTCAGTACATTTACATGTTAACAGGGTTCGTATTTCTAACAGTATTATGCAAAATTATCGACCTTATTCAGAATAATTCATAATCCATAGCTGTTGACAACTAATTTATTTTCGTGTTATAAATGTCCGGACAAGGCGCAGATCTGGTCATCGATTAATTATTCCCCCCTTGTTCTTTTGTGCACGTTTACAGAGGGCGCTGTTTACCGAGATAATGCGGGGGGGGTAAATAAAAGGGAAATAATTTCATAGCAGAAGATAATTTTGAAGAGAAATTATGTAATAATATATTGCCACAGATATTATACGATAAATTAAAATTTATATTTTCAATAAATGGAAAACGACGACTACGACAACAACACAACCACCAATACTACTATTACTAGTAGTAATAATAAAATAATAACGAAAATTAATTATTTTTATAATTCTGAGAGAGAGAGAGAGTAAACTGTCGGATGTCACCGCACTGGATAATTTTGTCGGTTAGCAAATACGGATATTTTGTACAAGTTTCCAATTGAAATAATTAATTGATCCTATCAGAGATGACAAGAAGGGGAAATAACCAATGGGCTGCGTATATACATATATGCATTAGAGTTGTGTTTCATAAATATAAAAAGTAATTTATCAGCTAATATATATATATATAATCGTTTCTAACGTAATAATGCAGCAACAATAATAACGACAATTAAGCTAATAAATCAGTATATAAAAATGTGCTTTCATTCTAATATCGCATTAATCTTTCTTTTCTTTTTTACTTTTGTTGTTGTTTGTTTGTTTGTTTTTTTAAATTAGATTAAAATTAATTATTGCAGGTAAAACCAACTGAACCATATGCTATCCATTATAAATCACAGACGCTTTCAGGTGGTTTTTACGTACTTCAAAACAACTCCCTCTGATTAGCACGTTATATATGTCTGTCTGACTGAATATAATTAAATTATAATGATTTTCTCACACACATACAAATAAAAAAAAAAGAAATGAAACGGAAGATAATTTACATTTATTCGACTAAATAACAAAAGTAAAATATAAAAATAAAGAGTAAACGAGTCAAATAAAAAGTCAATCATGCGGTAACTTCCGGTATTTGAATAATTACATTCAAACCATACCTTTAACAAAACAAACCATTTTTTTATTTTTTTATTTTAAATATTGATCATATTTATTATTGGAATTATTTATAGGCGTATTAATAAATTCGTTGTAATTTTTAACAACCCTTTCGTTTCTGATATGTGTTATACGTACTCAAATTGGTTTTGTTTTGCAGTGTTGACATTATTCTAGTTCGTAAATTGGCTTCCGTTGTATTCTGCCGCTAATCACAGAAAACATTCCACAGATGTTTTTTTTCATTTCTGGATCAAGCAAATATCAAATATTTATTTACAATAAATATCATACAAATGCGTCTCAAAAGCCTTGTATGCAAAATGTTGCCCGTAATCATATTATTCTGACGAAGATATTTAAATTTATAAGGACCTATTTTGTCACACGCGTTGACATTTCGTAAATCGCCATGGAGGAAGACGAGACTAGCAATTATGTTGGTTAGCGAGAATTTAAAAATATTTTGAAGAAAATAATAGATATGCCCACGGATATATCGGATGTAACTTAACCAGAAAAATGGTGAACACTTCGGATAAGTGTTTCACGCGATCTATACACACCGCCTTGGTTGTGTTGTTCTTTATTCAGCTGGTAAGTATGGTTAGTGATAAATGGCTATATAACTCGCTTTACGAGTTAATATTATGATATTGCTTCTAGACCCGCTATTGACTTCATCATGACTCAGACACGCTGCACCCTAAGTTAATGCTATATGCAGAATTAATATTAGAAAATGTATTTTTCGCCTAAACTGACGTAAGATGTCATCTTTTGGATCTTCGTATTAATTTATTTTTAATCTAAAATGTAAAAAAAAAAAAAAAAAAAAAAAAAAAAATAGAAAAAAATGGGCCTGTGCTAGTCCACTAGCCGGTAATCAAATCATCTAAGTCACTTCGCATATGTTTTAACCACAGTGGTTAAGGCATTGATGTTCTGGCTTGAACTAGATATATGATACAACAATGTAACACTAATAATGCTTAATTAATGTTTCCTTTAAAATTAGTAAAAAATAGTAATTTTAAGAATTTAGGTATTAATAATTAAACATCATAAATTAGTTTGTAATAAAACAGTGATAATTACAGCTGTATTTGTAATGTAAAAGTTATCATAACTTATTATCATCCATATTGAATGAATATCACCTCCAAATAATGTTGGTAATGATTAGTTAAATTTAATATTTAGTCGGAGAATCTGTTGCAGCTGTTGATCAACTAAACATTAAACCATGCAAAGATTTAAAACAATTTTTCCCTTTTTATATTGAAGCTGTGAAATAATATTACATTCTTAACTCATTTTAGGTTCTACTTGCTTTAACTCATTTATGAATGTATCATTTGAATTATTCTTGAATTCGGTGAATATTTAACTAGAAGGAAAAAGTGACTAAATGTAAACCTGAGTTATCAGTCAGTAGTGCACATGTGTTCATTATTAAAATAAATATGAACATTGGTAAACATACGAATAATGACAAGAGAGCAGTAAATGACATGATAATACTTAATAATATGCTCTAAAAATCAGTGTTGATGCAGTTATATGTATTCATTACACAGGGCTCGAAACAACTTGTTGCCAAATGCAACCAAAGTTCCATATGGGTGACTGGGATGTTAACAAAATTATGGGTTCCTTGCCCTAAAAATATTATTTGGGCTACATTTTTTTTTCCTTTAAGTTATAATACAAGAGCCACTATTAATAAATTTATTGTAAATATTTATTTCACATAAAAAGTTTGCTCAGAGTTTGATAAATCGAACATATCCAGTGTGCCTTAATTTGGCAATATCTATTTATAAATACTAATTTTTTAGACCAGATAATTTTGTTTTATTTTTTTGTTTGCCAACAAAGTTTCACTAAATAATTATCATAGATAAAAAAAAAAAAAAAAAAAAAAAAATTGGCAAATGCCTTCATTTCATTTCACTAATTAATTTAATGGAGAGTGTCTGTGAAATGTGGATTTTAATTTTTTTTTTGTAAATGACCAGCATAACAAGTATTTCCAGTGTTATACTTTAGATACATGTAAAAAAAAAAGGTGTGGTTCGTAATAGTAACTAGTGACACTCATCTGATTTCTTTCATCACACCTATACTCATATAACCAAGAAATACACACAAATATACACTCAAAACTTGTCTGGAATATATGGTGGCCCAAAGATATTCATATTTCTGCTTTTAAGTGAAGGAAAATATGTACTTGATCATTAACTTTTGAAGAAAGATTTAAAAATACACTTCAAACAAATTGAAAGAGAAAAAAATAAGAAAATCGGATCACTTGCAAAGCAGACAATGGAAGCTAAGACGGCATTCGTAGAAGTTCTGATTTGTCTGAGTATTTGTCTTAGATGATGTAAATGTTCACGATCAGTTTTCTGATACTGGGTCAGCAAGACACATAGTTTTGTTTATGAAAACAACAGTTATATACATGCCTTTTCCTTCATCAGAATGGCTGTTTATAAATAGATGTTAGCAAATTAAGGTATGCGGATACACCCAATTCATCGAACTTTTAGCAAACCTTTTATGTGAAATAAATATTTATGATAAAATTAATAGTGGCTTTTGAGTTATAGGGAAGAAAAGGTTGCCCATAATTTTTTTAACGTCCCAGTCACCCAAACAGAACTTTGGTCACATTTGGCAACCTGGCAACTGGCTGTTTTGAGCCATACATTTGTTTTCACCAGCTGAAGTATTTTCTTTATATAATGAAATTCAATGACAACAGTTACAACCCCACCCACTATTTAGAACTCAAGTAACCCTAATTAACACAATAATAATTTAAAGTTTGTATGTTTACAGTGCAGTTTAAATGTTATTGCCAAAATGGCTGGAAATGGATGTTTTAAATAACATTTTAAATGTAATGGAAATTGGAATAATTCTGTACAAGTAATTTTTTTTTTTTTTTTTTTTTTTTATAACTTTAATAAATTTTTGATAAATTGAAATTAACCAGTGTCATTGAAACTACAGACATGTTTCTTAAACATTAATTACGGTTGTTACTAATTACTGATTTCATTTATAAATATATATAACTTAATAAATAATTGTACGTGGGATTATAGAAAAGAAACCTACCTAACATGTTTTATTCTTTGTTCAATGCAGCTATACATTCATTAATTTGTTTAAGCCATGAAGAAAAATGTTACCTCAAGGATTTTAATTAAAAAATAACATCTGCTGCACCTCCATTGTACATATTCTGGAGACATAAGGCTACATTTAATTGTAAATCTTAAAAAGGAATGCCCAAACCAAGGTTCAGGAATGCTTTGTATGGTTTGGGATAATTCAAATAATATGTTCCTTTATATATTTAATTAATAATCTACTATCACACCACAGAGTTTAATGAACAAAAACCTGCAAAGAAATATAAATATAAAAAAATAGATAAGTAAAAATATGAACAAGAACAATGCTGTATTTATTAATAATTTAAAAAAGAAAATAGAAGATAGAAATAGTAAAAAAAAAATTATTTTACCTAGTTGCCGCTGCATTAAATAACTGCCTAGTTAGTGTACATTTAGTGCAAAAGGTCATGAAGAGAATAAATTGAATTTAATAACCACTGCAGAAAGCTTTTAAAACATTTTTTGTGTGGCTGTTGAACAATATTCTGATATTACTATTGTGATTAATGTATTTCATGTGGACAGTTCTTTACTTTTTATTATTATTATTATTATATATATATATATATATATTTTTTTTTTTGTATTGTTTTATTTTTGTTATTTTATTACTTTCAAAGCAAATATGAATATTTTTCTGAATACTGGAATGAATTGTGTTTATTATTATAGTACTTTTCTATATATAATTTATATTATTGCATGTAATATTTATATATTTTAAATTTTTATAAATTAATATATATATATATTATAAATTCAGGTTAAAATAAAGTAATTAAACTGTAAAAATACAAACAATATCTGTTAATCTATTAATAGTAATTTTTTTTAAATTTCAGATAAGTACAGTAGAAAGACAAGTTTTTGACTTCCTAGGGTTTATGTGGGCACCGATTATCGGCAATTTCTTTCAACTTGTCTGTATCATCATTGGTTTATTTGGTGCCTGTCAGTATCGCCCACGTTTTATTATTGTGGTAAGTATTGATTGTTACATGTTAGTTTTACCTTTATTTTCATCATTTATTAGAATTTTCAGATGGAATTGTTGTTTTCCTAGGTTTAACAATGTGTGTTAGAAAACAACCGTTTTATCGTTTCTTTGTTAATATAACTTTTCACATTTTAAGAGGGTATCAAAAGTGTTCTTGTGATTTATGTTACATTGATGGTGCTTTTAAAATTATATATATTTTTTTTCTTTCTTCTACAATTGAAATTGTAATAAAATTTTATAAATAATGAGATCATTATTTTAAATATATGTATGTAAGTATGTATTATGTATGTATGTATATGTGTATGTGTGTATATGTGTATGTGTTTCTTTCACATTCACTTTCTTATAACACTTATTTACTTTTTTATTCCATATTATTTACTCTCTCTCTCTCTCTCTCTCTCTCTCTCTCTCTCTCTCTCTCTCTCTCACTGTCTCTCTCTCTGTTTCTGTCTCTCCAGGCAAAAGCATGGGAAACCATTTTTAACTCCTTTTCTTTTTTCACACTAAATTTATTTTTTATTTCCTTTAAAAACACAATACTTTAAAAGAAAACTCCTTGGATTTCTGTGGTTAGCTAATCATACTGCTTAATCAGCTGTGTTGAAATAATAACCCTTAAAACTAACATTGTGATAAGCCAATGTGGGTGTCATTTCCTTTCATTCTATAGTCATGCCCCACTTGATCTCTGAAAACACAATATGTATGCAACATTTCATAATGTGCACCAGGAAAAGAATTCCTGCCTAGCTAATTATTTTAAGCATTGTTTTGTAGTACATAAATAAACATCTGGGGTGACTTATTTGTCCAAGTTCATAAAGAAGTTTCTGGAAAAAAATGCAGCTGTTTGGTCATGACATGATTTGTTTGAGTGACCGAGTTATGGAATATTGCCAAAAAAAAAGTACATGATAAACTGTACAAGCAGATTATTATTAATACTATTTATTTATTTGTTTATTTATTTATTTATTTGTTTATTTATTTATTTATTTATTTGTACAAGCAGATTATTATTAATACTATTTATTTATTTATTTATGATATTTTCGTTTTATTTTTAAACTGTATATATTTTATGATTTGTTATTTATATTGTATCTTTATTATTTTCATTTTTAATTTTTTTTTGTTTATTTATATATTTGTTTATATTTATTTTTCTAAAAAAATTTGTGTGTGTTTATGTGTGTTTATGTGACAAGCATGATACTTATGAAATGAAACTTCAAAGTAATTTCCATGATAAATCTACTTGAAATTCAAATAAAGAAAAACATTCTGTAAAACAGGTTTAAGACCATAAATTAGTAGAACTATTAGCAAACATTCAAACCATAAAATTATTTTGTTTTTAATCACTTGCCATGTTCTCAAAATTATCTTGGCACAAGCACACATACGTGTACATTTTTCTGTAGCATTTGAAAGAGAGTAAATGTTGACAGAATGAAAAATCAATATTTAGATTATCACATATTTTATTTAGCTGATTTTATGATCTGGCAGTTTCAGGATTATATCTTTTTTATTTATTTATTTTTATTTTCTAAATTTTTTTATTCTTGTTAACCGTAAGAGATAAATAAAATGCAGTGTGTGTGTAGTGCTTTTATTTTATTTGATTAATTATTATTATTGTTTTTTTTGGTTTTTTCTGTTTTTTTTTTTTTTTTTGTTACCATAGTTTTTCATACTAACCTTACAACATAAACTTTATATTTTGTTTGATCACAGAAAAATACTTAATTAAAACACATAAACACACACACAGTGCATATTTAAACTAATGCATATCATGATTAGTGGAAATGGTTCTTACAGCATTTTTGATAAATATATTAACACACACACACACACATACACACAGTAGATGAACATCCTTATTAATATATCACATGATTATTTATAAATACATAATGAACATTTGTTAATAAATAAATATTAATATAATAAGATTCCTTTAGCTTATCTTTTTTGTGTGTGTGTTTGTGTTTTTGGTTTTTTTATTTTTGTTTTTCTTCTATAAAATACTTTGAGTTAATTTATTCAGAGTGCAGTGAGTCTTTTGTTTTGTAACATGTCCGTCGTGTAATTTGTTTTATACTGTGTAATTATTGTTTTATACTGTGTAATGTATTGTTTATTTTTACAGTATACTGTGTGGACATTACTGTGGCTGGGTTGGAATTTATTTGTTATATGCATTTACTTAGAAGTAGGAGTATTAAGAAGGGTGAGTTACCTCAGGTTGTTTAATACTAATTTATTTATGTATTTATCTTTTTTATTTTTATACTGTATTTTATATATTTGCTAAAATTATTTTATTCATTTCTACTCAGTTTTTCTGCACTAGTCTAGACTACCCTACCCAGCTCTACCCTAGTCTAGTCTAATCTCTGCACTATCCTAGTCTATTCTAGTCAGTCATAGTCTACTTCAGTCATCTCTGTTCTGTTATATTCTTTTCTGTTTATCTATTTGTTCTACATTTTGATATTATTTATTTGCTTACACATTTCATTTAATTTGATTCCTTTTAAAACAAATCATTTATTTTATTATGCTTCAGTTGTTCCTTTTATGTTTATTTAATTAAATATTTTATTTGCTTACATATTTCATTTAATTTGATTCCTTTTAAAACAAATTTTATATTTTATTATGCTTCAGTTGTTCCTTTTATATTTATTTAATTAAATATTTTATTGTTAAGTTTTTTTTACATTGTGGAATTTTTTCTTTTCTGTAGTTCTCCATTTATGTGTGCTAAAAGAAAACATTATAAACAATTTTTTTTATCTTTTTTTTTTTTTTACTAAAAGCCAAAATCAAATTTAAAAGTTTAAACTGGCTTTTTATAAACTCCTAAAAAGTGTTTTAATTTAAGAAAGAACAAAAAAAAAAAAAATGCATCTTCCTTTGAATTATACATAAAACAGTAAATGGGAATTATTCATGGATTCTTGTTTTTTACTTTCATTTTGTTTCCTTAACTGGGTTCTGTTGGGATGTTTGAATCAATGCTAAAATCATTATCATTCTTAACATCAGTGTCATTGACAGCTTTTTATTTAATTATAAAGAAATGGTTTTTTTTTTGTTTTTTTTTTTTAAAAAGATGAAAGAATAATTTACTTTAGTCATTAATAGTGAGGTGACTTGGTATTTATTTTCAAATTTGAATACATAATATATAAAAATAAAGAAATGTTTGATAAATAATTTTTTTTTCTTAAATTATAAATATATATATGTACAGATAGATAGATAGACAGACAGACAGACAGACAACAATGAAAACAGAATGTAAACAAATTTGTGTATTCTTTTGTGAACATTTATAGTAAATATACAGAGAACAAAAAAATAAAATTAACAAATATTTTTCTTTTTGTTTCTAAAATTACAGGATAAAGAACTGTACATCTTGACCATTGGCACAAAGAGCAAGAGTTGGTGGCTTGAACACGGCGTTGGTTGCCAGGTAACCAATTCATCCTGGCTTGACGAGATTGGGCCCGACTACAGTCGCCCCATCCCCCCAGAACAGTTCGTGGAAGGGTGCATTCTCCAGTACTACTACGTCGAGGTGATTCATGCTGCTGTGCAGTGTTTGTTTGCTGTAAGTTTTAAAACTATTAATATTTCTTTCTTTTTAAGTAGGTGTTTTATTGCCCCCAGAAAAAATACTAAAATAATTGGTAATAATAGGGTGGGTGCCCTGAATTATCTGAAATAATTTTTATAAATATACATGTATTCTCCATAGCACACTCACACACACATACACACACACACACATTTCCAACATAAATCAGTAATTTGATGAAGAAGTATGTTTGCATGTTTAAAATCTGTGTTTAATTGTTATTTATTTACTTGTATTGTTAATATACAATAACAAATATAACCTAATTTTAAACAAACTAAGCTTATTTAATTATACCATAACTGATAAAGTTACAGATAGTTTTAATTTTTGTTTTAGTTTTAGTTTTAGTTTTAGTTTTAGTTTTATAAAGTTTTATAGATTAATTTTTTTAGTTTTTACTTTTAATTTTTTTAATTTTAATTTTAATTTTAATTTTAATTTTAATTTTAATTTTAATTTTTAATTTTAATTTTATTTTTAAATTAATTAAATTTTTATTTTTATTTTAATCTCAGTCGAAGTTTGTTAACAAAAACTTGAATTATTTTAAAACATTTTTCGTTTCTATTCCAGCTGTTGGGATTCGTCGTCTCATGTGTGACCATTTACGCTTACACGGAAGAGGACGAATCTTGTAAGTACATTGCGTCTACTATCACGTATAACCGTCCCAAAGAGAGCGTAGTCGTCCGGTACCGGCCCGTTCAGGTTCGGGACAGCTGGTGCATTCCCACCTATGTCTCTTACAATGACTGTGTGGACTGGTCATCCACTACCAACCCCTCGCAGCGCCTCGTTCCGTCGTCCTCGGCCTGATAGCACCTGTCTCGCTTCACCAGGTGCGTTCAATTAATCCCTCTCAGCTTCGTTAAGCCTTTTGGTAGATTTTAGTGGAAGTTTAAAGTTTTTACGATTTTTTGGCTTCGGTTCGGTTGGGGAGGGAGGCAGACGTGAAAACGTTTTTCTTCTGCTTTCTTCATTTGCAAGTGTTGTTTTGTTTTAAGTTTTTGTTTATTGTTATTTTTTTCATTTTGTTTATTTTTATTGTTATTTTCTTTTTTTATTTTTTGTTTTTGTCTTCATTTGAAGTATTTTTTTTTTTCGGTTGTGATTTGTTATCATTTTTAATTGTATTTGATTTATTAATTTGCTTTTTTTTTTTTTTTTTTTTTTTTTTTGAAGATTTGTATTTTGTTCTTTTCTTTTTGTTGCTTTTTCTTTTTTTTTTTTTTTTTTTTGTTCATTTTACACCTCCACTTCATGTATGTCAAAGCCAACAATTTCTTTTTTTATAGATCTGTATTTTGTTCTTTTCTTTTTGTTGCTTTTTTTCTTCTTTTTTTTTTCTTTTTTGTTCATTTTACACCTCGACTTCTTATATGTCAAAGCCAACAATTTCTTTTTAGTTAAAATAAAAAAATAGGAGAGACAAGCATGAAGCTGGTTCTGTGGGATATTTGGTGGAGATTAAAAAACCTTTTTGCACACAATTTCTGAATGATAATACATGTTTATTGTATTTGTTTATTTTTCATATTGATAAAGACAATTTTTCAACATTTTACATATCATTGTTTTATTCATTTTGCCTTTTAGTAAGAATAATTAATTCTAAATGATACTAATATCATTTTACTATTATTATTATTATTATTATTATTATTATTTTAAATTAAATATCTAACATTGCTTTGATTAATTCTTTCTCTCCTTTGTTTATTTATTATTATTTTTGTGATATAATTTTCTTTTTAGTTCAGTGTCTGAAATATTGCAGAAGGATATAGATAGATAGATTCACATTTTTTATTAAATGTACATTATTATATACTTAATTCACTAATAAAGATAAAAATTATAATTTCAGTTTATATAGGGACAAACTTGCAGCAGTAGCAAATATATAATTCTATCCATTTTTATATGTTTTTTAACTGTACTGTATATATTGTGTTAATAATATCATTTCTAATTACACCAGTGTGTGTGTGTGTGTGTGTGTGTGTTAAAATACCTTAAATATGATTGTTTGTTGAATACAGTTAGCCAAGTATTATTATAACATTTTTATTTATTTATTTATTTTGTCATATTATCCATCTATTAAAAATCTTTGAAATTTAGCCATATTTTATTCGGAGTATTCCAAAAAATGGAAAAATTAGCTTCAGAGTCACTATAATATAAAAAAAATTTAATCAGCCTATCAAACACTGGATAATAAAATGTAATTTAAGCAGCTCAGATTATACATTACCATTTTTGACTGTTACAGAAAAACCAAGATACCAAACTAAATATTAAACATGTCAACTGAACAGCAGAAATGTTCTGATACATAACAAGATACAACTGATTTAAGCTTTCCATCTGAAGAGTAAAAAGAAAATGATATCAAAACACATAACCAAATTTTTAAATGTTGAACATTTAAACAGAAAGCTATAAAAATTTATCATTAATTTTAACTTGCCATCCCAACTGCAAAACATTTCAGTTCAGTTTATTTTAAAGTGTTTTTTTTTTTTTTATTTAAGCTTTTAACATTGAAGTTAATCTTAATTTGTTTTTGATAAATCATGGAATTGATTTTACAGTAGGCACTGTAGTGTGTGGGTTTAATATGGGGGTGTAAAAAGTAAATATATGTATAGCTGCAGTTATTTATAGGTTTTTAAATTAAAACACAGTGTATATTTAAGTTGATTTTTATTTTAATCAATTTATTTTTAATTATTATTTTGAATATTTTATAAGTAAATATTTGTTAATATTTTATATTCATCAAAGTTTTGACTTACGCAATATATTCTAACATTTTCCCATACATTTTCTGTCTTTCAACACATCTTTTCCTACCTTAAATTTTCTTGTTTGTAAAAATTTTCACTTGCTGTTCAAACAGACAAAACCCAGTTTTAAGTGTTGTTTGATAAGTTGTAGCTCCTGGGATCAAACCTTAACTGTAGTTAAAAATGCTGAAAAAAACTGTTTTATCTACAGTAGCTGTGACCTTCAGTTTAAGGCTTTTTTATAAAAAAAAATTAAGCATTTTTTCGTTTTATTTTTTTTAATTTAATTTAATTTTATTTTATTACTTATCTAAGTTATTATTTATTTACTTTTTGATTTATCTATATATTTATTTTTATTATTTGTTTATTTATTTATTTATTTATTGCCATTGGGTTTTGTTTTGTTTTTTTTTTGTTTGTTTGTTTGTTTTTACTTTGTTTTTTAATAGTATATGGGGGATCTGTTTTGTTACTAAAATAATATCTTAAGTGAGTCACATTACAAAACAAACAGTTTATTTAACCCCTACACAGTTTAAGTTCATGGTGACCATCTTCAAAGATTTGATAAAACTACGTGCAGACTGACCTGAACCTGCAACTTACAGGATTATGAGTGTTGAGAATTTACATTTGTGATTCATCTGCTGAGTACCTCCTGCATATTAATGTACAGGCTGTTTACAAGCTAGCGTGATCAGGAGATAATTTCAGACAGTTACTAAACAATCAGCTGATTGAAAGCATAGCAAGTGTTTTCCTGTTTGTGCAATACTGCTCGTTTTGTAAAACTTCATATTGATGAGTTCATTATTTATTTATATTTTTATTTTATATTTTTTTATTTTGTTTCGTTTTGTTTTGTTTTGTTTTGTTTTGTTTTGTTTTGTTTTGTTTTGTTTTATTTTATTTTATTTTATTTTATTTTATTTTATTTACCTATCTATCTCAGGATCTTGTCCATCTCTGTTTATTATTTTTTATTTTGTGTTTTTGTTTTGGGTGGGTAAAAGGTTTTTATCTTTTTGTAAAAAAAAAATTCCTTCCATATTTACATATTAACAGACCACAGAAATGAATAAAACATGATAAACCGTTTTAAATGAGTGGATCTTAACTAGTAACATGTGTTAATGTACAGTCATCAATATATATACATACATCAACACACACATACACGTATTTGATTCACCTCTTTACCATTGTTTTGTCGTTACACTTTTACACAGTCTAGTCAGTACTTGTTTATCCACTGTTCATGAAAATGAACACTTTACACGTTTAAATTTTGATATCACTCTTTTGTTTTAATTGTGTAATTTTACACACCCACAGAATTAATTTAGCATATTTTCAAAACTAATATTCGTGAAACTGGAATCTGTGAATCTGACACCACTCTCCCTTAACCCGTGTGTTAACATTTTTATCATGTAATTTGTGTGAGGTACAGAATTAATTACCAACTGTTTCAGTCTACTATTCATGGAAATGTCATCTAACAAGTTTGTTTAACCAATATGTTTATTTAAATGGGTAATTTTTACACAACCTGGCTTTAATTAGTAATTGCTTTAATTTGTTGTTCGTGAAAATGTAATTTGTAAATTTGATACCATTCTCGGCCAATGTGTTTATTTAAAATATAGTAATTTTATACATCACAGAATTAATTAGTAATTGTTTTAATACACTGCCCTTCAAGATTTTTAAATTACTGTGTATTGTACTGATGTTTTACCATTAATATGTTGTTCTGGGTTGTTGCTTTTGTGTTTTTTTTCAGTAGAGAAGCTCATTAAATTTTTAATTCTTATTTTTGTCCTTAAACAAGTAAATGTACAGGTGTGAATATTTCATTAACAAAAACAGATGTTGCGTCTGCTTGAAAGGTTTCAGGTCAAAATAAAATATACAGCAAATGTCCAGTTACAAGGACAAAGTACTGATGTCCACTTCTTTGTCCATCTGATTTCTCAAAATGCTGCCTTTACAAAATACAAATTCCTTCTTAAAGAGCACAATATATTCTTTTTACAATAAGTAAAAAGTCACTTTCATAAAGTATGATTAGTATACTCTGTGTGGTATAAAATAAAATTATGTGTGTTTTTACAAAACAATTCTTTCTATTTTTGCCCTTAAACAAACACTGGATGTTTGTAAAACACAGTATCTCATGCAAAACAGTAAACAAATTTGTTTAACAGAACAAATATTTCTTACACAAAATAAATGATTCCATGCTTTTGTATGATGTATTTACCTTTCTGAACTGCATGTTTCCATTTACAAAATCTTACATATCTCCTACACAAAACAAACTATATCCATTTTGCACAGCATGATAGAATACTCTTTACAAAACAAAGCATACAACTTGTGCAAAACACTGCATCTCTTTTTGCAGAAAATATCCATTTTAGAAAACCTAGATCCTTTACAAACAAAATATATCTTCATTACAAAACAGAAAATAACTGCTTTACAGACTTGTTTCCTTTAGAAAACACAATATGACTCGTTTACAAACACAATACAATATCTTTACAATTTGCAGCATATCCCTTTGATAAAATTTATTGGTTTTTTTGGGGTTTTTTTTCAAGGTGTTAAAACTGATATATCTTTTTTTTAAAATAATAAACTTTTTTTTTTTTTTTTTTTTTTTTTTTTTTTTTTTTTATATACTATTTTTTTAATTTTTTCTTTTTTTCATTTTTTAACATGGACGGATTTGTTTCTCTTTGCAGTCGGGTTTATCCGTGGATTTGATGTAAATCCATCAGACAGAGCAATTCTGCAGGCATCGTATATGCATCTTGAACCTATATATGACCACGAACCAACTAAATTCTGATCAGAAAGGTTTTTTTTTTTTTTTTTAGTTTAACTTCGTTTGTGGTGCTTTTCATTCATTCATTCATTCATTTATTTATTTATTTCTGTTTCCAGTTTCCCCCATTGGCATGACCTGAACTTGATTCTTTCTTATTTTTTCTTTATTTTTTTTTTTTTTTTGTTGCATTTCAGTTGGCTGTGTATCTTCTTCACTATTTGCCTTCAGTGATAACCACCTTTTTTTTTTTCTTTTTTTTTTTATCCATCCTTATTTGTAAAAAAATTAATCGTTGTGGTGGTTATTTTGTTGGCAGTTAAATCAGATTAAAAGGATTAATTGTTGTTTATGATGTCAGTTATTCTCCTCTGCTTTTAGATTGTTTTATGGGTTTGTTTAGTTTTAGGTAGAACATTTTTTTTTTTTTTTGTAATCTGCTTTTAACGTAATCTGATAAATTTGTCTAGTTATTTTATAAACATTTTTATTTGATCTAAGTAGTTGTTTAGAAACCATTGTGAGAATATTGTACGAGTTTTCATGTGAAATTTAGTATTAAATTTTATTTATTTATTTATTTATTTATTTATTTATTTATTTATTTTTGAAATCATTGATGGAACTGTTAAAATATCAATAAATATTATAATTCAGTTATAATTTTAATTAATATTACTGATGCATGTTTATTTTTAATTTATTTTCAGAATATTTGAAACTAATTCAGTATTTTTTATTATTGTTATTATTATTGATATTATTATTCTTAGTACTATTGTTATTATTGTTATTGTTATTATTTCACAACATTGTTTCACTTAACAGTGTTTTAAGAACATTACATTAAATTTATTATTAATTAAAAATTGACAATTTTCTATACCTGAACATTGAGGCAGATGTTCAAATCATTATTATTTTTATTTTTTTCATTTTTTTTTTTAAATTTTTTTCTTTTCAAAAGCAGCTCAAAATTGTTAAAGAGTTCAAAGTCATTTTTAAATTACTTCAAGTGTAGAGGAAAATAAGTGAAAGATTGTTCTCTGTGTGTGTGTGCACTGACACACATACACATGCATGAACACACTCTGTCTCACACACACACACAAAAAAAAAACACAAAAACAGATGCAAGCATTGCACATGTATTTTTGTCGACGTGTATGTGAAAGAGCTATTGATATGTAGCCAGTACCGTTTCTGTTTTGCATGGTTGTGAAGTTACAAAATTAACTGCTTATTTTTTTTTAATTAATAAATAGTCCACAAGTGTGTGTGTGTGTGTGTGTGTGTGTGTGTGTGTGTGTGTGTGTGAGAGAGATCGATCGATCGATCGATCTATCTATCTATCTAAATACCCAGGAACGTTACTTGTTATTAAGCAGTACAACACCTACTAAATGTTATTCTACTTGTTCAGATTCATCTCAACATCTGTGCCTTTGACATCTGGCTGATACCATAGCTGAGTTTATCCACATCAGTTCAGTAAGCTGAATCACAGTCCTTTGATACTGACCAACCAATTAGCTTCTATAATACTATTGAGCCATTTTATAGATTTAGATATAGATATATAAACTTATAGATATATACAGATAAATCTATATCTATATATATGTACTGAGTTGTAACAAACTTGTGCATTATATACTTTCTTTGGTTCAGTATCACACTTGGTATTGTCTAACACTAGATGGCGTTGTCCACCTCAGTAATGAAGATGTAAAAATCTTAATAGTTGTTATCTCATTTATATTTTGTTAGTCTTGTATTTCAGTTGCAGTGGGAATTTATAAATCACATTAATGAACATATCAATAGTTGTTTTGTCCATTGTGTGTTAGTAACAATCTTTTATCTTGTATTCTGTGGAAATTATCTTAGATCCACAGAATCATGTGTTTATCATTCTGAGTTTGAAAACAGGAAATCTGTATATGCTGATTTGGGTAGAGATAGGACAGTTACGTTAGATGCAATCATTTCTCTACTGAGGCTAAAACTCAAGAGGCACGCATACATCATATAACACATAACACACAGATACACAGTTTTAAGTTATTTATATATTGTAAAAAAATAAAAGCAGCATTTAATGATGTTCTATTAGTTGCAGATGTGGCAGAAGAGTTGATTTGGTAAAGCAGTGTAATTCTGAAAATTTTAATTTTGTTTACCTTGAACTTTTTCTTATTTATTTATTTTTTTTTATTTCCTCTTCTTCTTTTCCTTCTTATTGTTATCATTTTATTCACATTTATTTTGCATTATTGTTATTTTATTTTACTTATTATTATTATTATTATCATCATCGTTGTTATTTAATTTTGTTTGTTTATTTTTCTTCTTTCTTTTCTTTTTACTTCTTCCTCTTCTTCTTACTATTATTTACTTCTTTTTTTAATTTATTTTTATATTTATTTATTTATTTATGTATTTATTTATTCATTTAGACATTTAATGCTATAAATATACGTCTGCACAACTTGACTACGAATAACATGAACGATTCAAACTAGCATTCTTCAACATGCTTTAACAAACTTTACAGAGTGAACTACAAAGTACTATATTATTTATTTTCAACTTGTATTGACGTCTGTTACATCTTCATCTTTCAGTTGTTAACTTAAAAGATCTGATTACAGCATCTGAACTTAACATCCACGAACCTTGTTCTGTGAAATTTTTTTACCTGAGAACTTGCCTGTCTTTTAATTTGATAATGTATATAATCTGAATGGCTTTAATATATACTACACCCCTCTACACCCCTAATAACAATAAGCATGTATCCATCCAGTGCTTGATAATTAAAATAGTAATAAAAATAACTTGATTCATCTAAATATTCTTACATGAAATGATAAAAGATTTAATTTTGCCGAGTAGAAATATTACTAAATATTTTAATCTGTGGTAAATAATGTATTATATAAATTTTTAAATTATTTTTTTTTTTTTTTGTTTTATTTTTAAGAATTTTTTTTAAAAGTATAATGTGTCGTTATTTAATTACAAATTGACGTAGGTTTTATTACATAATGGATTGTTTAAGATATATCTGTTACATGATATGTGAAGATGTATCTGTTTATTATTTTATATAAATTTGTCAAGTTTTCTTTTTTTCAGTTTTTTTACAGTACCTAGTTTATTATAATAATGTGATTGTTAAAAATATTTTTGAATTTGGGTTGAAACTTGAAACTGTATTTTAATACAAGAGCAGAATGTTCTTAATAATTATTATTATTATTGTTATTATTGTTGTTACTGGTAGTATTATTGTTGTTGTTGTTGTTTTTTTTATTATTATTATTATTATTATTATTATTATTACTATTATGATTCTTTTTATTGTTATTATTGTTGTTATTGTTTTTACTGTTATTATGATTGTTTTTATTATTATTATTATTATTATTATTATTATTATTATGATTGTTTTTATTATTATTATTATTGATTGTTTTTATTATTATTATTTTTATTATGATTGTTTTTATTATTATTATTATTATTATGATTGTTTTTATTATTATTATTATTATTATTAATGGTTTTAGTATTATTTTATTAGCTGTCTTTACCCAAACTCATTCACACTATTCAGTTATATATTATTTTTTTAATTTATTTTTAACTTAATTTCAGCCACTTCAGCGAACGATGAACTGGAATTTGTAAAAATGCGTTACCGCTCTCCCGCTCACTCGGCATTCCGCGACCACCAGACATTCGACAACGTCAACATGACCGACTACTCGTCGCTGGAGCGCCCACCCAGCTACGACACCACCATGAGAGACAGCCACGCCGACACAACGGCGGCAAACATGTACTACGCTGCCGACAGACAGAGTATACGAAGCAAGGCCAGCACCCGGTCGAAAAAATCAACTCACAGACAGACATCTGCGGCAACTTCGGACGCGAACTTTGAGAGGCGACAGGAGTTGCCGTGGGTGCAGATAACGCCGTCGTCGAATGTCGATCACAACTACCAGCGGAATTTTCCCTAGGGGCTCTTCCTGAAATCATTGTATAGGAGAAAACAGTGTTTTTTTTTTTTTTTTTTTTTTTTTTTTTGAATTCAGTTGGCAACTTTTGTGTTTTGTGTTTTGTTTCTTTTTTTAGATTCGATTTTGATGCATTTCGTGGATGAAGGAGGAATGTTTTGTTTGTGAATGGATAAATAGGTTTATTTTTTATGAAGGAAGGAAAAAGTTCATATGTGAAAAAAAGAAAGGTTATTTTTTTTTTTTTAATTTTTTAATTTTTTTTTTTTTTAATGAGGAAAGACCATTTAATTTGTGAAAGAAGAAAAGTTTTTTTTAAATTTTTTAATTATTTTTATTTTTATTTTAAATTTAAAATTTTAATTTTAATTTTAATTATTTTGGTTTCCATGAAGATTATTCTGATCAATGAACGTGTTTTATACAATAACAGGGATTTGTGAATGAAGAAAATTTTGTGATTCTGAACAATTTAACACTGATCTCGATTTCACTGTTGTGCTGGATGTTAGGTAGAAAACAAAAAAAAAATTTTTTTTTTTTTTCTTGTTCGAAAGCGAAGGATGCAGGAGTAGTGATTGTTTTTGTGTCCTGTGGAAAAGTGCCTCTGAATTCACCAGGAAGAGACCCCGAAATTTTTATAAATCTCCTATTTATAAAGATTTAAAAACATTCTTTCATTTATTCACAGGCAGAACACATTTTAGCTAATCATGTGAGAATCCTGTGGAAAAAAAAAGAAAGAAATATATATAAAAAAAAAAAAAGGAAATTGATATTTGAGCAGTAGAGACGATATTGTTATGGCAACCGTTTACAAATTCGACAGAACAAATTTAAAAAAAAATTGAATATTGGTAAAGGAGTGCAAAATGTTTTGTTGTTTTATTTATAGGAAACTTAATTTTTAATTGTTTAATTTTTTTTTTTTTTTAAAGCTTAGTTTCTTTTTTAGTTTTCTATTTTTAGTGTTCAGTTTTGTTTCATGTCTTTTACTTGTGTGTTTTTTATTTCATGCTTTGTAGTTCTTTTTATGTTTTGTTGTTGTTTTTGTTTTAATGATGAAAACGTGGATCTATGACTCAGTTTCGGACATTTTCTAAAAACATGAGAAATGTTTTTTAAAAATCGGGTTTTGTCTGTTTTTATTTTTTTTAAAGCATTTTCAGTAACATGACTCACAACGTTCCTGTAAACATATCTGTCAATATTTTTATATATAGAGAGGATCTGTGTACATGTTTCAAATTTTTTGTTTACACAAAGCACCTTGAAGTTAAAAAGTATGTGTACTGTATTCTTTCACATGTAACAGCAAATGGTCTTATAAGCAAAGGTTAACATTATATAAGTGAAATAGATTTTTAAAACTTTTTTATTCTTGTTAACTGGATATTCTCCAAACTTTGCAATATTTATCTACTTCTACAGCAGAAATTATTTTTTTTTTAAATGTGCAGTAAAAATTTTAGTTTCTCTCACTTACAAAGGCATACCATTATAAGGCAGATAGACCTCTTTTTTTTTTGTTGAAAACTTTGTAATGGTATGTCATAAAAAGAGATACCCTTGTAAGTGAGGGTGTCGGTATCAAGGAAGAAAAGGGATCTTTTTATCTCAAGAAATCTTGTAACAGCTATTAAAAAGTTGGGCGATATGGTACAGTAATCACACATTCATTACACTACTTTTTTTTAACTTCTTGTTTTTCTGTTTTTTAATGAATTTCAGAAATTCTGATATTTTATGTCCTAATATTTTGAATTTTTGTGTCTACCAGAAGTAAAATTCAGAATTATAAACATTAAATAAATATACATGTAGAATGTTGCTTGTTTTATACAAGTTTTGGTAATTATGGTATTTTTTTAAACACTTCTTTTGATGACATTTTGAAAACATTTTTATAAATTATGTCAGACTAGTTGATTAATTTTTGAGACTTAATATATATTAACACTTTTATAATAATTTGATTATATTTGATATTTTGCTGTTACTGTTACTACTACTGTAATACTATTGTCATTATAACATTATTATTATTATTATTATTATTATTATTATTATTAATGAACACTGTTTATCACTGACTGATGGTTGTTCATATTGTTTTTAATGTATTTAAAAATAACATATTGCCAATTTAGGAAACCTGATTTATAAAACAACAAATAATAAAAAATCAATTAAAAATCATGACTGAAATATATTCCTATTAAATACAAATTATTTTATTAGCAAAAGGAACAGAAATGTTTTTTAATCTGTGAACCCACATATCCGCAAATTGTATTACTCTTTGTACTTAAGACTTTATCTTTGTGTTTTTATCATGTTCTCATTTCTTAAAATTACCTTTGTGACGTGCACACTGATATTAACTGGTCCTTTATTTTCATCCTGTATTTGGACCATTTCAGTAATTCAGTTCTTTTTGTAAGACTATATAATGTTTTATATTTATATATGTAACATGCCAGTTAGTTTTGGACAGTTCAAAAAATTCAAAGAAGATGGAGAATAATTTAGATTTAAAAATTTTGAATTGTCATAAATATAATTTAAACATTTTAGATTTCTGAGTTCTGTTGTTGTATCTTACTTCAGCTATAATTACATAAATTGAAAATATAAAAAATAAAAATTAACATTTAATTATTAAAACCTTTATTTTTTTTTTTTTTTTTTTTTTTTTGTCCTTTAAACATGCTGTTATTTTACATTCTAACATTACCAGTTATTCTCCTCATAACCATTTTTTTTTTCACATCACAATTTTTACTACACTTTGTATGGGTTGTGTACCTTTCACATCATTCCATCTTATCTTTTAACACACATCATACATTAAATACAATTTTTATGTTAACTTACTTACAATGTCAATGACCATCATCTATCATCTGATTGTCTTTTTTAATTCCATGGTCAGTGTAATATTGTGATGATAAGAGATTTTTTTGTTTGTTTTTTTTTTTTTTTTTTGGATTATTGATGTAGATAATAAATTATATTTAATATTTATTGTTTGCTCATCATGCTTTGCTTGTTTCATCTTGTTTTAAAACCCTGGTGATGTTTAAAAGAAAAGTGAATTTTTGATCATATATATATATATATATATATATATAATTTTATAGACAATACAAATTTTTTTTTTCTCTTGTAGAGCAAGCTAAATAATAAATTTATGGTGCATATTTGTCTTTTTCTTGTGTGCTTTTTTTTTTTTTTTTTTTTTTAATTAACAAAATAAACTTGGCGAAAAGAAAAAAAATAAACTTGACATAGAAGAACTGTTTCCATATTTTTACTTGTCAGTTTCAGAGGTTTAAATTTGTTTTTTTATTTACTCTAGTATTTTGCTACTGCTTGTTTCAGACAAGGATAAAATATAATTTATATTTATTACTGAAATAATGTAGACTGATTATATACTGATTCAGTATCTAGGTTTAAAATGGAATGATCAGGACAGGAACTTGCCAAATACAACAAGAATAAATGAAAACCACTAATGGATGTGAATCATTTGTCATTTAATGGTGATAAAATTAGTAAAATTGTTAAAAACTAATCTGTTTTTAATAGATTTTTGATTAAGCCAGTGTTTTGTGCCCACAAAAGGCATGCTTGAACAGTGTTCTGTTGAAAGGCTATTGGGGGGAAAAAATTACTTTCATCTTTAACTCAGAATAACTTCAAAACATATTTTCAATTACTGTTCAAGACCAGTTTATGATCATTATAATACAGAACAAAGTAATGATGTATATTATTATTATTATTATTATTATTATTATTATTATTATTATTATTATTATTATTATTATTATTCAGATTCAGATAAACATTTTAAAACATTTTAATAGTTTGGGGGTTGTTAAAATGTATTAATTTATTCTATTATTATTTTTATTATTATTATTATTATTATTATTATTATTATTATTATTATTATTATGCTTCTCATTAGTACGCAATAATCATATTCAGTGTCATGATGTAAAAATAAAATCTGTTTATTTCATCTGTATATTCGTTTGTTTGGGAAATTATTAACTGTAAACTGAACTTGCAGTTATATTTGTTCAGGGCACTTTTTTTTTTTTTTTTTTCATCTGCTTTGTAAAGTGCAAAATTGTTAAAACTGTTTTTATTCCTATTGTATAAACTGCCTATGGAAACAGATTTTAATTTTAAAAGAATTGTTAAAATGATTTTAACAGAACATGCTTTCTGTTTAGTTGTTATCATTTGACACCAGGTGGCGGTACTGTCAAAGAAATATGGTAATCAAAATCACTTGATTGATTATGTAGCTGTAATGTTTTTTTCAGAAGAGAAATATTTGTTGCTAATTTTGTTTCGCTTTTTATTTTTGAATTTACTGACCAAAATGTATGTTTTATACTGTACTTTATTTGCAAATGAACTTACTGAAACATTATTATTATTGACATTTATTTTATATCTTATTTTTTTTTTTTTTTTTTTTTTTTCAATATTCATATACAGTTCTTTATTTTGGTCACTAATATTTCATGTGTTCACTTTAGAATTAAGGTGAATTTGTAAAAAAAAAAAATTATTTTTATTATTATTATTATTATTATTATTATTATTATTATTATTATTATTATTAATATTATTTATTTTATTATTATTAATTAATTATTAATTTATTTATTTAAAAATAGTCAGGCAAAAACTGGTGTGCTTCCATTAGCTTACAGGGTAGCATTTTTTTTTTTCTTTTGAATAAATAAATAAAATAATTGGCTTAAACATTAAACATATTTTTTGTACATTTGTTTTATTTTATTTACAGAATTATGAAAACTTAGTTTTAATTTTTAATATAATTTTAAAATATTTCAAAATTATGATTATAATTATGATTACTAGATGTTTTTCTTCTTCTTCTTCTTCTTCTTTATTATTATTATTATTATTATTATTTTATTAATAGTTTATTTTTTGTTGTTTTAAACGGGATTTTTCTTTTATTTCATAAATAAAACATATAATTTATGACTTTGGAAAACGTTTTTGTTTACGATACTTCGTTGTCATGGGTACATGTTTGTTTGTTACGTACAATCACAGATGTGTAATTTGTAAATAAATAAAAGAAAAAAATACTTCACATACTGCCAATGTCTGTTCTGTTTTTTTACATTTCGGGAATTATTTCTTGGACTGAAATTGATATTTATGACTTATAAAATTGGTCTGTCATCGAGAACTAAAGTCTAATAGTTTCCGACTGACGTAACAATTAGATGACGTCATCACAATAAGGCATCAGTTTCTATGAATTAGACAGTTCGTAACGATTTCTTAAGGTGACCTTCATACTTTTTATTTTCTATTTATTATTTTATTTATATAAGCATTGGATTTAAAATTGTAGTGGAATATTATTTAAATAATTAAATTTATGTTACACATTATTTGTTAAGTTTCGGAATAACTAAACACTTTATTACGTTTAACTGGACCATTAAATATGGATTCCCAAGGGAACTTAATTGAATATTAATTAACCGACACTGTTAATTGCAAAATATATAATAATATCAAGTTACATAACAAAAGAATGACGTCATAAATTATGGTGGTAAAATTCTTTTAAACTGAGTTCCTCGCATTAAGGTGAGTATTTATTTATTTTTTATTTTTTAATTAATTAATTTCTAACTAAAGACAATACCTATTTCAAAATATTATTTTTTCTTAATATGAAAAGAGCATTGCTGGAATCAAGCTGCGTTCTACCACTTAACTTTGTCGTGTTTTTAATCTCCTTAACGGTTAAGGATTAATGGTCTGTTGCCCATGACAACAGATTTTTATTTTAATCCCTGTGTTTTCATAAATCCCTGAAGTTAACATCTGTATCACGCTATCGTGGTTCGACAGTCGAGAAAGAGTGGAAGAAAAAAAGAGAAACGATTTTATTTGGCGTTTGTATAAGAGAATGTTAAAATTAAAATTCCATCTATTGTATATACTATCATCATAAACACCATCATCATCATCATTATCATTATCTCATTATCATCATCATCATTATTATTATTATTATTATTATTATTATTATTATTATTATTATTATTATTGACAGTTATTTCATATCTTTTTTCACGGTAAGAATATACAGTTCTTTATTTTGGTCATTATAACTAAAATATTATTGCTTCTTTATCAAATAAATTTTAAAAACTTATTTAAACATTTTGGAACAAAACAAATTTTTAAAATAAGAAAGAAAAGACAGAATAATAAGAGAGACGGGACAGAGATACGAAGCTACATTTTACGTGAGTGCAAGAAAGGAATCCATTACTTTCTTCCGCTGACCATGAATGTTAAATCAACCCTGTCACTGACACAGTGAATTCGATATTCTAGAATGCTTTTCTATCGGTCACAATGCTTTATTTATAACCTCCAAAGACCACAACAGCGACTTGATACAATAATAAAAACTCCCAAGGTTAGAAAATAATGCATATAAAAAATTAAAAAATTCCGCGTAGTCAGCACGGCGTACTGAGGTCACCGAGGCAGCTGTCGTCGTTGTCAAAACACGACCCTGTTGACAGCTTCATTTAATACCGTCTGCATCCATTAACTTTCTGGACTTTGGCCACCTACCGAAAGAACGCATTGTCATTTTAAAACGCGGGCGGTGTTCTGTTTGCACCGTTCGCCGATCAATAATTTTTAAAAAGTAGTTCGCTGTTAACCAGACGACCTCCGGGGTTTTTTTGTGGGGGGGGTATGACGTCATCTTTCTGTCAATCTTATCCTTGTCAACTATTTCCAAAATTAGTATTCTGCTTATTTATTTTAGGATTTAATACAAGGATTATAAATCATAAATCTTTTGCTCGCGATGGAGTAATCTGGTTTAAATTTTTGAAGCCTCTCCCTGTGGCGTTATAATTGACGCTAGGTCACTCCTATTCAGTGAGCGCCATGACGTTTTTTTTCCCCATTCCAATCGGTGCTCACGCCCGGATTATCTGTCGTCTTTTAGCTACGTTATAATAAAATAAGTATGATAAAATAATATAGCAGTATTAAAAATTATCTGCCGGTTTGCAACGTATTCGTATATATGGCGGACTTATTACTGAATTTTTCTCAGAATATAAAATAAAATAAAATAAAATATAAAATTAAATTAAATTAAATTAAACTAAACTAAACTAAACTAAACTAAACTAAACTAAACTAAACTAAACTAAACTAAACTAAACTAAACTAAACTAAACTAAACTAAACTAAACTAAACTAAACTAAACTAAACTAAATTAAATTAAATTAAATTAAATTAAATTAAAAATAAATAAAATTAAATATAATATATTAAGTAAATAAGTAAATAAATATACATAAAATAATAAATAAACATATCTTATATATTTTAAAGTTAAAAATAGTGAAAAATATTTTCTATTGTTTTAAATAAAATTGAAACACAAAGGAGAATTTATTATACATTAAGCTTTTATTCTGATTACTTGATCTATGAATACATAACAAAAAAAATATAACAAAAAATAAAAGAAAGAATAACAAAATAAAATAGGAACATATTTCAAACAAGACTTCATAAAAATTATATTTTCCTGTTAACAATACCCTATTTCCCAGCTGTTGATTATGAATCACTTACTACAATAGAACAAATTTTAAAATACACTGATATTTCATAAAACTGAGTAATCATATACTTGGTAATACAATATCTTGTATATTTGTTGACCATCGATTATAAAAGAGTATTTAACAGCAATACAATAATGTTTTCCAAACGGTTAATAATTGTAGAAATTCTTTTGTGCAGTACCTTTTCCAACGATACAGTAAAAATAATAATAATAATAATAATAATAATAATAATAATAATAATAATAATAATAATAATAATAATAATGAACAAAAACAAAAGATATCAGAAATATCTATGGTGTGTAATTCATAAATTTTGAAAAGCAATTAACTGGTAATATATTTTTAATCATAACTAGTATAAAACAAATAAAAAGTTAATATTCAAAAGCTAGATATTGCATTAAACTCCCTAGTACAATACCATGTAATTACACTATGCACCGATTTCTAAGCACGTGGTGTACGTTTTAATAACAACACACCAATGACTAGACAGAATTCATTTCAGTCTACGAAAGCAACCAATCAAAATTCAAGACACGTATATTACGTAATCTGTCTTTTATCGAAATGACGTCATTTCTTTAAATATCTCCTAAAATTGACTTGTCGCCCTCCGGGTTTTCCTTCCAGTGCGGGGCCACGTGGCAGTGACACTGGGTCGTTTTACAATTTTGTTGTAGTACGCCTCAATGCACGGCCATTTGTCTAACTGCAGTCCCAGTCGTTTGCCGAAAGCGATATACGGGAAGAAAGCGCAGTCTGCCATCGTGAAGGTCGAGCCCGCGATGTACGTATCCGCTCCGCCCTGAATGGGCATAAAAAAACATATAAAACTTGCCGATAATAATAACAGCAGCAAAAAAACAGTTATAATAATAATAATAATAATAAAAATAATAATAATAATAAATAATAATAATTATATACATCATCACTTTTTGTATTATAATGATCATAAACTGATCACCTATAATAATAATAATAATAATAATAATAATAATAATAATAATAATAGTTGTTGCAGCTGCTGTTTAATATCGATTTAAAATATAATAAATACGAGTGCTTATTAATTGAAGTAAGGACAAAGTTTTGACTGAAGTATACTTACAGTAACAACAAAATTATTATTATTATTATTATTATTATTATTATTATTATTATTATTATTATTATTATTATAGACGAAATAAAATAATCCCGCCAATGGTTACGACCGTTTACACAAAACTTCAGGATGAAATTCGCACAGAAGATAAGGGGAAGTAATTCTTACGACTGTAACGCATTTGATTTCCGTTTATTTGTCGTTTTCACTCATCTCAGGTGTCTTAGTGAATACCACACAGCACAACAAATAAACATTCTGATGTTAATTGGAGAAAAACGATTATAAATTAATTATTTAATACTTAGTATTTAATTTTCATTTCTTTAACGATCATTGCTTTTTCTTTCTGTACAGCATTTATGTCTTTGTGTTCTTTATTTCTCATTCTTTCTTTTTATTGATTGTTTTATAATTTTTATTTATTTTTTTTTTTTTAAACTTTACCTTTTTGAGTCTGGCCTCCCAAAAAGCCAACTCTGTTCTGCATTTTTCGGCTCTTTCTTTCAGAAGTTCCTGTGAAAATAAAAACGTAAACAAAATAAAATAAGTTATAAAAAAAACTCAGCGCCATTATCAACAAGAAAAGTATGATTAAGATGAAAAAATAGCCTAAATATATTCTTCATACTTCCTTTACGTTTTATTTATTATTATTATTATTATTATTATTATTATTATTATTATTATTATTTTCGTTCTGTCGTAATTAGTATGAAGTATAACAATAACAGGTTACAGTTAAAAAAGTATCTTTTGGAGCCGCCGCCATTTTTCTTAACTTGCGGTGACGTCATCTGTCTATACTTTCTTCTAATTTTGTCACACACAAAAAGGATTATATATAATTACACCTTACGTTCTATCATAATATATATGTTATAAAATAACAAGATTTTATTAAATGATAATTTTAAAAAATCCAAAAACAATGGAGTATAGTTTTAAAATATGCGATCGCCGCCATGTTCCTGCAGTTATCACGTCATCGCGCACTGATTGGTCCGATTTTTTAAAGCATTTCTTGTTGAGTTGTCGCAAAAAGCTTACAGTACTTTTCCTATAAAGTAAAATGGCGGCATCTAAACGTTTTATACATGCGCGAAATTAACGTACCTGATCAATTTTGTCTTTGGGTGTATGAAACTTGTAATAGATGTAGTTTGTATTCAGATTTGACTGCAGGTTGCACAACTGAAAATTAAAAAAAAATAATTAATTAATTAAATTTGCATGGAATTATTATAAACCCGCGTGAATGTTTTAAATAAATAAGGTTAAGTTTTATTTTTTTTTTTTTTTTTTTTTTTAAATTTTGAGATATGTAAATGGTATTATTATATATATATATTTATTTTTTGCCCTTTTTATGTTAAATTTATTTCATTTCATTTTATTTTATTATTGCAGTTTCGAAAACAATAAAATACAGACGTATAAACAAACGTGAACGTCAAGTACTTGTTTCAAACTATAAATATTATAAGTATTCGAAAGTTAGTATATAAAAAAAAAAATAATAAAAAAAAATTATAAAACATTTCCTTCACTATTTTAGTTATCTTTATTTTTCCAAATTCTGTTTATTTTATAAAATTAGTTTTCGATATAATTGGTAAAAAAATCGTTACCATAGTAACATATTCACCTCGCTAATGACTTGGAATACTGCAGCCTTTCCTGCTGGATCAGAAGGTAACAGGTTCAAACCGTGATCCGGGTATACCGACTATAATAATAATAATAATAATAATAATAATAATAATAATAATAATAATAATAATAATAATAATAATAATAATAATAATAGTAGTAGTAGTAGTAGTAGTAGTAGTAGTAGTAGTAGCAGTAGTAATAGTAGTTGTAATAATAGTAGTAGTACTAGTAGTAGCAGTAGCAGTAGTAATAGTAGTTGTAATAATAGTAGTAGTACTAGTAGTAGCAGTAGTAATAGTAGTAGTACTAGTAGTAGTAGTAATAGTGATATTAGTAGCAATAGTAGGAGTAGTAATAGTAATAATAGTAACAGTAGTAATAGAAGTAGTAGTAGTAATTGTAGTTGTTAAGAAGAAGTAGTAGTAGTAGTAGTTGTTGTAATAGTAGTAGTAGCAGCGATAGCGACAACAACAACAACAACAACATATTAAAGTTAACTGTTCTCAGGTTTGAAATGATATGCTTTTTGTCGATATGATATGATACGAGAATAAATCCAGATCTGCCACCTCAAGAGTACTTTTAACCATTAACAGCAAGGAATCTTTTTCTACGCACGTTAAAACAACGCACAAACAACGGCCTTTGAAAAACCTGCTACGGAATGGTGATTGAAGCAGACGATGGAACAATAAAATCACCATATCACATTATAATGATGGTGACGACGATGATGATGATGATGATGATGATGATGATGATGGAGATGATAACACTAGTAATAGCAGTGGATATAGTAATGATGATCATCGTGTGATGGTGGTGATGGAAGTAGTAGCAGCAGTTAAAGAACATGATGATGATGACGAAGATGATGATGATAGTGGTGGAGGTGTGGTGGTGGTTGTAATAATAATAAGAAGAAGAAGAAGATGGATGAAGAGGTAAAAATAAAATTAAAAAGCTATATTTTTACTCCCCGCATCCCATCCCATTTCTTATCACTTCTTCTCTCATTGTAAATTATTTAATGCATTTAGCATTAGCGGCAAATGAAGAGAATTAATTTAATAGTACTTTTTTTTTTTTTTTTTTTTTTTTTAAAACAGAGGTTATCAGATGAACCTTCTAGCACTGTTTACATTACATTAAAAATCGTTTTCGTTAGACAGATATCCATTACCACAGACCAGGGGCGGGCCTATCATTTTGAAAAGGGGGTTTCTGAATCGATGCATTATTTGTGAAGGTCTTTAAATAAACAAATGAAAAAGAGAAAGACAAAGAAATACGGTTCATTTTTCAGACATTAGTGTCTACTTTGTATTAATCAAAAGCCGTTGTTGACGATGACGTTGTTGTTGTTGCTGATGATGATGATGTTATTTTATATTTTTATATTCAAGATCAGGTTTCCCCCCGCCCCCTTTTCTCTTCCTGTTATTATAATTATCATTATTATTGGCATTGTTGTTGTTGTTGTTGTTGTTGTTGTATAAACAAACACCCACTGCTTTTTTTGTTTTTGTAATACGGATTTAAATTGTTTTACACTGAAATGGATTCATTAGTTACACCCTCTTATATTCGCCACTGCATTCAGTGCCCAGTCTGTTATTTTAAATGGAATGAAAACAAGATTAACTTTTTGTTTTGTTTACACATAACTGACAGTTTTGTTATAAGAGTACATTAAAAACAGATTCTGATTTCAGGACAAAGAACTTTTGTTTTCGTCGAAGCTATTAGTGCACATCTGTATTGATTTTAGTGAAGTGTGCGCTGTGTTTGTATGTGCGTGTGAGTCTATTTATACCTTAATACATTCAGACAGACACACGCACATACACACACATATTTACACATATACATACATACACACATTTACATATATATATATATATATATATATATACACACACACATACATACGTACATACATACATTTACATATATATACACAAACACACATACCCACACAGAGATACGCACGCACACACATATATCCGTGTGTATGGGTGAATATCTGTGAATGTGTGTGTGTGTATGTATATTTATGTATGTATGTATATGTATATGCGTATGCTTGTGCGCCCACTATCTAATTATGTGTTATGTTTCACCGTGTAAGAGTATGTTTATGCATTTATAAATACTTTTTAAGTCGGCAAGAACGTGTGAATGTGTAAGTGGACACAGTATAAATTATTTTACCTTTACACCGGTACGTTCATGTGTATATGGGTTCATTTTGCGTGTGCGCGCTTAAGCACCCTTGCATATATGTTAAGTTACGTATTTATGTGTGTGTATATGGATGTACGTAGCTATATATATGTGTATATATATATATATATATATATATATATATATATATATACACACACAGATATATGCATGCTGAATGTGTGGATAAGTTCTAACGTTCAGCTTTTGTCACAAAAAACACACACACACATAAAAAAAAACAAAAAAAAAGAACAACAACAAACAAAAAAATAAAAAAAAAAAAAAAAATTATCGTACTTACTTGAAGGTATTCCATAATCGCATCTGATTCATTTACGACTATGTCACCATCTTTGAATGTAGGCAGCTGAAATAAATATTTTAAAAAAAAATAATAAATAAATAAACATAATATATAATAGGGAAATATAAATACATGAACTACATTAATCCTGCTTATCTCATTTTATTTGATTTATTAATTAAATTGTATTTATTTATTTATGTATTTATTTGTTTATTTACTTACTTAATACTACTATTACTATATTACTACTACTACTACTACTACTACTACTGCTGCTGCTGCTGCTGCTAGCTTTTCTAAAATAGTTATAATAATATAGCAAACAGCGAATAACTTTTGTTGACGTTTGTATAATCAGAGTCGGACTGATTTGTATACATACTTACAGACAGACGGACATTTACAAATCAGTTTTGGTTCTGTCGTTCGATTGCGACTGTTCCATTGTTATTGGCAAATTCATTCCGAATGACGTATAACAATAAAATGACGTCATTCGAATAACAGACGACAGGTTAGTAGAATCTTAACTTACGCTCTTCACCGAGTTTAATGGTATACTTTATTTATTTGTTTCTTTGTTTGTTTGCTTGTTTGCTTGCCTGTTTGTGTTACCTTCATTATATTACGTATACTTTCGTCAGAATAATTTGTATCATAAAATACAGAAATACATAATTATGTGAAATTTCACACTTAAAATATTTCCTTTTCAAAACATTTTCCCACAAGTATATAATTTCTTTTTTTTTTTTTTTTTTTTTTTCTTTAAGTTTTTTTTGCCCTATGTGTACTTTAAGATTCGTATCTTCAAGAACATCCAAAATTACGTGACAAAATGCTCTCCCCCCATACCTTTTTTTCATCCACGCATTTAATATTGTTTGAATTTATAATTTATGTAATTGGATAGATTTTTTTTAAAAAGCAATAATTAGTAGAAAGTAACAAATAAATAAATAATAATGAATAAATGAATGAACGAATAAATAAATATATAAATAACTGTAATAAAATAATAACCCAACAAATGTAATAGTTGCAGTAGTTGTTGTAGTAGTAGTAGTATTAGTGATGATTATAATTACGATAATGATAAATAAAAAAAATAATAATACATAAGTAAAATTTAATTAAAAGATAAAGTAGCTTAAATATCTTTCAGTGCATTGATAATCTTTAAATCAGTCCATCCCGATAACCTTGAAATCATTTTTTTTTTTTTTTTTTTTTGATTCTGAGACAAATTAAATTTGTGATTTAAAAACCGTAAATATTTCGTATTTCACCTGTTCACATTGACTGACACACTGATTTTATTTTAAAATACCATTTCCTTTATTACACGCACATAAACACCCGAATCCCCCCAAACACCCCAGTGGGCGTGTAATTATATACATCACATGAATGGGGGAGGGTCATTACATATATCGTGTATTACATACCATACGTGATATTGCCTGTTACCGTTACTCACCTGACCTCGCGGATTCAAGGCCAACACTTCCTCGCTTTTGTGTTCTTTCTTCTGAAACGAGCACAGTTTGTTTTTGTAGCCGCTGAATCCTTTCTCTTCCAGAACCAACATCGGTTTCCAGCACGGAATGCTGCCAGAGCCCCAGTACAGAAACATGCTGTCGGCCGACATCGTTGTTTTCGCTCGCGCACACTGGTAAATGACGAGTTTGGTTTGTCACTGAACTGGCGAAGAAGTCCTGTTGTATCGCTGAGCATCCAGCCACTAAAGCTGTTGTCATACTTAGCAAATATTTGCTAACAATCCGCGCATGATTGGTCTGTTCCGGACGCCAAACCGAATGATGCTTCGGCTAAGGAGGCCGTTCGTTTGTCGCTGTTTTTTTTTTGTTTTTTTTAATTTTTTATTATTTTATTAGTTTTAATAAAGAAACTGATTCCATCGTTAAATTAACATATAGTAGATTAAACAGTCGTAATTTTTGTTTTAGCACTTATTTTATTTTATTTATTTATATATTATTATTATTATTATTATTATTATTATTATTATTATTATTATTTTATTAATTTATTATTTTTAATTTCTGATTTCGACTCTTATTAAACAATATCAAAGGCGAAAATGAAGAATTAATTCGTCATAGTTCATACTTTATTAAAATCATAACCTATGTGTGTAATTATTATAAAACTTTTTCTTTGAAAATAAGAACATTTTATTTCATTATTTTATTCGTAACATCTAATGTTCTCTAATCGTTAATAAAAATGGTGATTATGTGAACGCACCTTTAGCGTTAACAGCAGATTCATTGTCATCGATTACAGACGATTGGCGGGAAAAAAAAATCCATCCGCGATATTCTCTCGCTCTCGCTCGTTAATATGAAGAATGAGGTCGAAGTTCATTTTATGACTGTGAATACATTTTATTTATTTATTCTATATCTGCACCATAATCTTTTGTTTTTAGAGAGTGGTTTAAAGTGAGAGGCTAATTAAAATACGTTTTTACATTTTAAAACATGGGTGAAGGTTGTTGTTGTTGTTGTTGTTGTTGTTATTATTATTATTATTATTATTATTATTATTATTATTATTATTATTATTATTATTATTTAGAGTAGCAGTATATTTCCGTTGATTTCTTCTCATTATTTTCGCTTTCACCATTAGTATTATTAGTTGAAGTTGTACCAATAGTAGTAGTAGTAGTAGTAGTAGTAATGGCAGTAGCACTAGAAGTAGACAACATCAGCAACAACAATAATAATGATGATTATGACAGTAACAATAATAATAAAAATAATAATAATGAAAATAAATAAATAAATACTTGTAACTTTACACACAGCATGACGTCACAGCTTTTCCCCCACCTGTTTATTAATCTATACTAAGTAAATATTATTTGAAATATCGTCAATAAATTACTCTCTTTCTTTACATTCTACTTCTCTGAAATACGTCTGACGTCATCGATTGTTACTGAAACTTCCACGTTAACTGTTTCCATAGAAGCAAGATCAATTTCAATTCAGTTTGTCAAAACATCCGCATAAATATATAAATTAAAGACATGTCTAAGCTAGCGTAGTTTTATTAATCATTTTGTAAATCATTAATTAATTTAAAGTTATTTTAATTTTTAGTACTGTGGTAATATTGTGCTAGAGGAGACAAGTTTAAAGAAGATTAATTATATCCTCATGACAGATTGCATGTATTTAATATTACAACTCTTAAAAAAAAATTAAAAAAAATAAAAATAAATAAAAAATAAAAAAAGAATGATATAATTATAAAAAGATCTATATATTATATTATATTATATTATATATATGTGTGTGTGTGTATGTTTATGTGTATATGTATGTATATGTGGGTGTTTATATGTATATATGTATATATATGTATATATATATATATATATATATATATATATATATATATATATATAGAGATATAGAGAGAGAGAGAGAGAGAGAGAGAGAGAGAGAGAGAGAGAGAGAGAGAGAGAGAGATGAATGTATGTATGTATGTATGTATTTAACAGCTATTGATTCCAGGTGAATATACTTAATTCTGAAAAACATCCCTATCTCTTGAAGCTGTCTCGATAATTGATTGCGACTTTGCAGTAAAGAGCTTAGTCGTCACCAGTATACTGACTTTAATGACGTTCTTGATGAGTATCCTTTCATTCTAATCATCTTCTCATTTCAGATCCAGATGAAATGAGTACTTAGTATCTAGCTCTAATGATCGTTAAATCAGGTGTGTTGACTGACAACAGGTAAAACAGTATTGGTTAACAGATAATTATATACACTTAGTAACATTAAAACGTTGAGAGGCCTTAACTACAAAGGTTCCTGTCAAGTTTGATTACCGGGTGGGGGTTATCATGGTTAAAGTTTATTTAGACGTGACTGCTGCTGATGATGATAATAGTAATAATGATGATGGTGATGATTAACATTACTGTAAAGATGGTTTGTATGTCTATAATGTGTATAAAAATATGTGGTTAAATATCTTTTCTCACTAGCAAATGATCCGTAGGGACAAGGCTTTGCAATAATAATAATAATAATAATAATAATAATAATAATAATTATAATCATCGTCATCATCGTCACCATCATCATACTACTACTACTGCTGCTGCTGCTGCTTCTGCTACTACTACTACTACTACTACTACTACTAGTACTACTACGACGACTACTACTACTACTACTACTACTACGACTACTACTACTAATACTACTACTACTAATAATACTACTACTACTACTAATAATAATAAATAAATAAATAAATAAATATGTTTGAATGTATTATAGGGTGATCTAGTCGGAATTTTGCTAACTCCGATATTGTAACAATAGTATGACGTCATCGCAATTAAATCAAACAGAGGGGTTTAAATCAAATTATATAACAATAGTATGAATTCATCACAACAATTAAATCAACAGATGGGATTAAAATCAAATCATATTTCATTAAAAAAATAAGGTGAGAATGTTTATGCTGTTACATTTGATTTGTTAAATGATGTTTTTCTTCTTTTCAAAATATCATATGCTGTTATTAATTTTATCTGAAAACGTAAATCATAAATTTTATATCATGTCCGTCCATTTTAACAGTATTGGTTTTTTTCCTTCTTTTTAAATAATAAATAAATAAATAAAAAATAAAAATAACGTAAAATAATGATGATAATGATAAATAAAAGTTAAAAGTGAAATAAACAAACAAAATAACAAAGATGTGTTCATTTTTTTTTTTTTTTTTCTTGGTCAGTGCACCATTTTGGTTGCTAGTTGCCATGACAATCTGGATACAAAGTTACGATTGTCTTAAACTATACAAACACAGACAGAAATGATTAAATAGTTAGAACTATCTCTTCTACGGCTTACACAAAGGGTGGGCCTCGGGGAAAATTATTACAAATTAGTTAATATAAATTTCTAGCATTGTGCAGAACATTAATATTTAACAAATGTTCTGCCTTTTATTTATTATTATTTTTTATTTATTTTTCCTTCTTTTTTTTTCACAATCTCTTTCAAAATATTTTTTAAATGAGTGCATATTTCTCCTTTATTATTATTATTTTTTTAACGTATTAGCAACATTTTCTATTTATTCATAATGTAATGAAGTTTAATTTCGTTTCTTTTTTTTCCCCCAGTTTTGAATCTATGATACCCTGAATTTAAGGAAAGCTGCCCACACATTATGTACATAGACACATGAATGTAAGTACATTCAAAAATGATTTTTAATATGAAAATGAAGCATGAAAACATAAATAATACATTTTTTTAAATTATTATTATTATGCTTAAAATATTTTTCATTTAATGATTATTAAAAACAAATTTATTATTTTCCTTATTTATTTATTATTATTATTATTTTATTATTTTTTTAAATTAAAGGATATTTTGTTTTTATTGTTTAGGTTTTCTATTTCTTTTCTGTTTTATTTATTTTTTATCGTTAAACTGAGTATTTTTTTAAAACATATTTCAGTATTTAATTTGATGGTATTTCATTTGTTCTAAGTATTATAAAGAACAAAGATCTTGATCCAGAAATGTTCCGTGATATAAATAAATTAATAATGATTTAAAAATAATTTTGTTCGAGTTGTAAAAAAAATTATAAAAGTAATATAAAGAAACGATATATTATAAAAATATTACTTTAATAATTAACAAATTATCAGTTAAATTGGAAAAAATACTTCATTTTTCTTGAAAATATTTTTTTTTTTGTGAAAATATATTTTTTCATTTTTCTTATTCCAGTTATAATGATTACCATTATTACAAACATATATATATATAAAAATAAATTTAAAGTGTATAATAAATCTGTTACATGCTTCGTGCCATTATATAAATTAGTTTGAAATAAAAAAAAAAAACTTCAGAAAGTTACGAATAAACATTAAACACATTATCAACGTCACCGCTTCAGAGTTCTTTCCCTTGAATCTTCACTCTCCTCCGTTTTTGATGTTTATTATTATCTTTTATTTTTATTTTTTCATTTGTTTAATGTTTAGATATCTTCCATCATTGCTGTGTTTCCTTTTGATTCTTTCCAGTGAGGTGGCCAAGTGGACTGAACGCTTGGGCGCGTCACGATCCTGTTGTAGTAAGCATCTATTGCAGGCCATTTCTCCATCCTCAAACCCATGCGCTTGGAGATCGCCATGTATGGGAAGAAAACACAGTCGGCCATGGAGAATGAACTGCCAGCAATGTACGGTCCACCCTGTTTGAAATTTAAATCATTATAAAAGTTGTTTTGCTGTTAAATAAGGCACTGTAAGCAGTGATCATTTATTCAAAAGTAAAATAAATAAATAAATAAATAAATAAATACTACTACTACTACTTAATAATATTATTAAGAATAATAAAAAAATATATATGTATGTGTGTGTGTATGTATGTATGTATATAAAACCCTGTTGAAATTTAAATCATTATAAAGTTATTTTGCTGATAAGTGACCTACAGTAAGCAAGCATCATAAATAAATAAATAAATAAATAAATAATAATAATAATAATAATATATGTATGTATGTATGTATGTATGTACATAAACCCTGTTGAAATTTAAATAATGTATAGATTATTATGCTGTTATTTTGCTGTTAAATAAACTAAAGTAAGCAATAATCATTATTAAAACATAAAATTATATATATATATATATATGAATGTATGGTTTTGTTAAATAATGAATAAGAAACGTATAATAATAATTCATAATATGTGTCATTAATATTAATAATGATTAATGAGCAATATATAATTATGATAATTCATAACATAATTTATGTGTTATTAAAATAAATTTACATTTATTAAAATCAAGCAATGCATTTGTCTTCCGATAGAACTAAGCAAAATGTGGATAACCATTTCAAAAAGAAACTATAATTAATAAAACTGACACAAAATTAAATCTAAAAATTCCATTTTGAAAGTTTAAAATGACTGATGTTTACCTTTTCAAGCTTGTTGTCCCAGACACCAAGTTCAGTTCTGCAAGTTTGGTATCTTTCCTGGAGGACACTCTACAAGAAAAAAATAACAAGTAAGTAAATAAATACAAGAATGAATGAATAATGCAAACAAATGATCTAAATACAAACATACTATATACATAAATGCATGCATACATACATGCATACATAAAATAGAACAAATATAAATATAATTAAATAATAAAATAAAATAAAATAAAATAAATAAAAATAAAATAAATGTATTAGTACTAATACTATTAGGCAAACTAAAAGAATAAAAAGTAAATAAAATGATACAATAACAAAAATATAAATCTAAACAAATTAATCTAAGTAATTAAATTTTTTTATTAATAATAAATAAATACATAAATAAATCCTTTAAAACAAATGGAAATTATTAACAACAACATATTTGTTTTTTTTAAATTACTCATATCTCTCTCTCTCTCTCTCTCTCTCTCTCTCTCTCTCTCTCTCTCTCTCTCTCTCTCTCTCTCTCTCCACACTGTAAATATTTTGTTCATTTGTGTGTAGGTAAATTATTAAAATAAAACACAGACCTTGTCAATTTTCTCTTTTGGTGTGAACATCTTGTAGTGGATAACTCCATCCACTAAAGCTGAGTGCAGATTTGACAGCTAAAAAAAACAATGGCAATATAAATAAATAAACATACAGCAAACAAACAAACAAACAAACAAACAAACAAATAAATAAATAAATAAATAAATAATAAAAAGTTTTAATAACAATATTAATTTGTTTTAAAATAACAATAAATAAAAAAAACCCAAGATTACAATGATTTTGCTTTTAAAAAAAAATAATTAAAACAATTTTTGTTTAAAAAAAAAAAAGGACAAAAAAGTATTCAGCACGTTTATAGTAATACTAATAATACTATCAACTCAGATACACACATACAGACACAGACATATATTCAGCAATTTTGTCCTCATTTTTTTCTTCTAAATATATATTTATTTCTACAATAACATACATCTAGATATTTTCATGTCATAAATTTCTACTGAGACTTGGTCTGTTTTGAACTGTTCAGATCATGAAAGTTGGAATTATTTTAAACTTTTTATTTTCTCTCTTAACAACAAAAGTCAACACTGTGCTTCAGTGTGAATTTAATTAATTCTATAGATATAAAATTACTAAAATAATAATATTTCTCCACTCACTTCATGAAATGTCTGGTAGACTTTAGCTCTTCCTTCTTTGTCATCTGGGAGCAGTTTTGTTCCATTCTTTGGGTAGGTTGTCTTAAAAATAGATAATTTAATAATTATAATAAATATAATGCAATTATGTCTAGGGATATTCATTTAATAATAAACTTAGAGATAGATATAACAGTCAGAAATTAAAATTAAATTATATATGTTTTTTATTATTATTTTTTATGATATAATTTATATTCAAATTATAAAACTAAAATTAAAATTAATATATTAATAAATAAAAAGTCATTTTCTAAACAAAAAAATATAAATTTAATTACAAGTTACTGCAGCAGGAATTTAAACAGGTACACCTTAACAATTATAAGCATTCATCATTGGGTTTCCCCAGTGCTAAAAATAGATACTCACCTCCAAGTATTCAATGATGGCATGTGATTCATTGACAACGATGTTGCCATCCCTGAAGGTTGGAACCTGAAAAATAATGTTTAATTATTACTTCTAAAATTTCCATGAAATTTTTGAAACAACAGAATTTATAATATATATATATATATATATATATATATATATATATATATATATATATATATATATATATATATTGTCCAAATATAAACGAAAGACAAAAATTCAAACTTCGAATAAAAAGAAGATAAAAAAAAAAAAAAAAAAAAAGTGTACATACTTGATCAATCCACTGTTTTAAATTATGCTTCAGCTGCTTTCAATATTTTTATTTAATTTTATTATTATGATTATTTATTTTACTACTAAGCATTTAGAAAAAAAAAAAAGAAATAATAATAATAAAGAAATCGTATAAAATGCCACGGGTCGTGTTTGGTTTCTACAAATGCAGCCACATTTTTCTTCTCGAGTCTAAACAGTGGATTTTTTAAGGGGAAAAAAAAAAATAATCAAGGGAGGTAAATCCGGCAATTCTAGTACCAGTGACAGCTTAATTCAGGCCCTGGCTACAACACTCGTGATAAAAATGTCGCTAATTTTGCAAGCTAAAAATGACCTCTGCAATTTCATTTGACTTGGCATTAGCTGGTTTGGAATAAATGGTAAAATGCACAGGAAAGCTATTTTATTATTCGAGTAATTTTAAATAACTTTTTAAGAAGTACATGTATTTTAAATTATTTATTTATTTATTTATTTATTTATATTTTTTAATTACGACTCGATACATCTTGTAAAGTATAATTATAATACTGAATTAACTGGGTCCTTTTGATATGCAAACTCTTACTTTGATTAACAGTTTTATCTGCTGAATCGAAAAACGTGAATAGTTCAAACTACGACTACAAGGCTGTTCACGTATTCGTCTTACGCGAAACCGAATACGTTTTGACAACAACGATAAAATGTCAGGAGATAATACTTTAAAGTAAAATAATAAATTAAAACAATTTTTTTGAAGTTTGAATCAAAAATAGAATAAAATAAAAAGTAATCTCACGATTAGAGATACATCATTTATTTTGGGGTTTTCTAGATAAAGCAATCTGAATGATTAATTAATGATAACAGCTGTTGAATCAATGAACAAATAACAAGAACTTAAATATTTTATCTTAACGTCTTAATTAAGGTGTACGTGTTGAAGACAACGTTGTCGTCGATAAAGAATATATTAATTTACAAAGGTTGTAGAGCAGTCGTGTTGTTAATGTCCACTACGACTGAAAATAGGCCAAAACATCGATATCTCACAGATTTCATCAGATTATTTTTCCCACTCACTCAGATGAAATATGATGCAATTTAAAAAAAAAGAATGAGAAAAACATCGATACATTCTTTACATCGTTTCTGTTCAGTTTAATCTACATCACTATCACAAAATAAATAAAAAAAATTACCGTAGCGACAAGCAACGAAGCACGTCGCACGAACTTGACCAACCGAACTATAAATACTGACCTGACCTCGTGGATTCAAGGCCATAACTTCCTCACTTTTGTGTTCTTTTTTCTGCATGGAGCACAGTTTGTTTTTGTAGCCGGTGAATCCTTTTTCCACCAGTGCTATCATTGCCTTCCAGCAAGGGATGCTGCCTGAACCCCAGTACAAAAACATATTTTCTCCAGACATGATGCTTTTGTTTCGAAACGTCACAACACTTCGTCGTCTGTTCACTGAATTAGTTCGTCTGCTGAGAACGTGCCTTTTACCGTTCAAGCTGTTTTGACTGGCTCGCCGGTTAGTTTCACCCTTTTATATCGTTTGCTCGAAGCCTTGAAATATTTGTGCAGCGTCATAGCGGGTCTTTGTCCCGTGTAAACTAGAGAAGTTCTATTCTTAGCCCACGGTCGTATCTAGTCATGATTTTGAGGGCAGGGGTGAATAATGAGTAAACAAAATGAAGCATAACAACAATAAACAAATAGCGGGAGAGGGGATGGGAATAGGGTAGTAATAAAAAAAAGAAGAAAAGAAACGAGCGAACAAGTTAAAAATGAAACAATGCATTTTGATTAATATTGTTGTCATATTCATCATTATTACTACTACTTAACAACTGAAAGTTATATTTTTCTACATATGTAAAATTATGCCATTTGCGGTTTTTTCGTTTCGTGTTGGTAATTATTCTAAAAACTATAGCTAAATCTTCCAGTTACATTAAACATGGAAAAGAAACCCACGCACTTTAAACTTGTTTGTGTGCTGTTTTCCTGTTTATGAACATTTTCTTAATTTAAATGATTATTTAATAAATAATATAATTATGGTATTGTCGAGTACTGTGGGTGGCGATGAAAAAAAATGAAAGAAAGAAAGAAAAGAAAAGCCAGAATTCGTTTTTTAAAATTAGTGCTAAAATGTTGTTAGAAAAAATCCAAAAAAAAAAAAAAAAAAAAAAAAAAAAAAAAAAAAAAAAACAAACAAAAACAAAACCCAACAAAGTTAAAAAAAACAAACGCCCGAAATGAAGCATATACATGTGTTCACATACAAACAACAAATATTTACATACACTATCATAACATATAAGAAAATTAGTAAAATGACTGATAGTTTTGTTCTCTTTATGATTTTGTGATTGTAATTTAAAAACAACAACAACACAAAAAGAAGAAAAAAGGAACAACAAAACAAAAAAAGACATAAATAAAATAAAATAAATCCTAATTCACACACACACAAAACCCGTAAAAATAGACCGGTTCAAGGTGGAAAACTTTTTAACATGTCTTCCACGTCGAAACCAGAGTTTCAGTTAGGAGATCTCTAATTTACTAACCTAATAAATATTTCAGTGATAAAAGAAAATGGCTTTTAAACGTCTTCGATATATACACACGTGAGTGTGAATGTGTGTGTCTGTATGCTACATTAAAAGCTTGCATAATGGACCAAAAAGGACAGCTTAAATACACCTGAATATTTCAAACTGGAGCAACCGACAAACACACTCAGCAATTTTATTGTTGTTATTAACAGATGTTTTTTTTTTTTTATATAGTAATGGCATAGTTGTTAGACGTAACTGAATGTATTTCAGTTTGAATTCTAGCGCTCTCGTCATAATTATATCATGGATTTTATACCTAATTTCCACTCATGGAACTGAATGTAGTCAAAGTGACATGTACTGGAATATGAAACAAAATGTATAACAACAAACTACTACTACTACTACTACTACTACTACTACTACTACTACTACGACTACTACTACTACTACTACTACTACTACTACTAATAATAATAATAATAATAATAATAAAATGTGAAATCATATATGAACCTACGCAAAACAGGCAGCCCCTAGAACCCTACCCTAGCTACACTTTTTTTTCTTCTACGTTTCACTATATTCAACAAAAAAGTTCCACATATTTCATCATAATGCTATTATTTATTATTTTATTCTTTTGAATTCTTTTCAAATGACTTAATGCAGAATCGATTTTTTTTTCTCTTTCCCATAGTTACAAATACAGCACGATTTCATAGTCACACTGACGTAGCAGTATTTTTCATAGCCGAATATTATCCACGTTTACATAGTCTTTGTTCGTGAAATATGCATAGTCATCACTTGTCGACACAACGATGGAGGGATTTCGCGCACAGAAGAAAAAAAAAAAAAATGGATGGCGTACGTGACGATCGTAGCGTAGTAACATTGACCTTGATATTTAATAGTTTTTCATAGTTGTAATCAGCCCAATCACAGCTAAATTAGAAGACAGAACAAATGTTCGAAAACCAGGTTAATATAATGTGAATTGTCTTGTAATTGGGGGGGGGATACAATAAATAAATAAATAGAAAAAATAATAATAAAAATAAACAACAACAACAACAATAATAGTAAATAATTACAATTTTGGAACAATAAAATGAAATACTTGAATCTGAGTAAGTTCAAAAATTATTCAAATGATCGTTTTATCAATGGCTAGTTGCTGTTCGCACGCACACACACACACACACACACATCCGCACACACATATACACTGACCTCCCCCAGACACACACATACACACATATTTATGTTGCATAATTGTAATATATCGATACATTTTTTTTTATTACCGTGTGCATATATTTTTTTTATTAGTCATTTTGTCAGTTTTAGTATATATTACATTTAAATAAGCAAAATATCTCTTAATTTCATCGTATTTATTTATTTCATATATGTTTTCCATTTTGTGACAGATGTATAACAAAAAAGAAAACAAAAAACAAAAAAAAACATGTTACAGCTGTAGAAAAATGTGACGATATTATATATGAGAGAAAAGAAACCAAAAAGTGAAAAAACAAAGACCTATACAAATTATTTTGCAACAAAACTCTTTACTGTATTAGGGTATATTCGTATCTGCGTATATCTTTGTGTATTTGCATGACCTAACTGCACCGCAAAGTTCATTTCTGATGTAACACGGGCACGTTTAGAAAAACCTATTTCATAGTCTCTGTTACTGACATAAACTCGACCAGCGTTAGCAGTCTCGTGCAAAACGGCGCCAATCAATGATCTACTTGGATTTGGTAAAAAATAGTTCGCACAGTCGTCTTCAGTCGAGTCACGTATATCACGTTTTAACAAAAAGGACCATTAAAAAAAAAAAAAAAAAATACAGAAAAATACAGCTGTTCGTCTATATGTTTGGCTAAATTTTTACCGTATTTATTTGCATGTAACGATGTTTACATTATTATGCATGAACTAAATAATAATAATAATTATAAATATATATATATTTTCAAGAAAAACAAATAAATAAATAAATAAATATTTACATCACATTTGGCGAAATCGTAAGTACTGATAAACTACATAAATGATGAACTGTCATTAATCTTTGCTATTGACGTGACGTCATTCTTTTGTTACGTCAATCGGAGCGTTACTAGCCACTCCGTCCAACAATGGATCCAAATCAAGATGAGTATTTTTATTTATTTATTTATTTATTTATTTATTTATTAAATATTTAAATGACATTTAGTCGGTTTAAGTGCCATCAGATTCGAGACTCCGGGTATGAGATTTAAACACAACAAGAAACAAATACAAAATATAAAAATCTTTGTCAAATTTATAATTCCTTATTCGAAATTCCGATTTTTTTTTTTTTTTTTTTTTTTTCAGAACACACACACACACACACACACACACACACACATGTTGCAAGAAATATGTTTTAAAAATAAAGGAATGTTGCATGAAAAATACTATAAACAAACACACACACACACAATAAAGATAAATATAAGATAATAAGAAAATTTAAAAAGAAAAAAACATTTGTTGACGGCAAAAGACAGAGAGAGGACAACAGCATATATATTATAAAAATGTATACACCATAATTACAGAACTGTTTCACGAGTATAAGCATCAAACTCTATGAATGCATGTGTGTGTGTGTGTGTGTGTGTGTATTTGTGTACATGCCCTTTATGCTCTTATGTGAGATTTATAATTCTTCAGGGAACATTTTCTTTATACATATATATCTTGTGAAATGCTACGTCATTATTTCTTTGCTCTATCTGACAGTTACAGTTTTGCGATAGCTGCGGAAATAGGTCACATACACACTAAAGGTCAATATTATTAGACGAAAACTGCATATTCACTTCCAGGGTCGGTGAGATGAACTTAAATGGTGGAGAGGGGTGGAGCTGGGGTTTGCGGTATGATTATGAGAACAAAATAAATACAAATCAATTAGATTAAAACAGATATAAAACGCTGGACAGTTAGGAATTCACCGGAAGGTTAAAATAATTTGTGCAGGAGAACGAGATTGCCGGACACCATAAATTTACGATGACGTGAAAGTTCACATCGAGGCCAGTTAAAAACGCTGAGATAAAACAAAAAAATGGGGCAAGGATGGTTACTGGGTATATACATGAATTAAAAATATGTGTTCACAGATGAGGATCGATGTTCGGAAAGCTATGCTGTAAGGAAGCTTAGAATGACGGTGGTAAAACTGCACCAAGAAAGAAAAAAAAAAAAATGCAAATTCATTGAGTTCGTTTCTAAGATATAGGCCTAAGTATATGAACGGGGGCTGGGGTGGGGGGATGAATCGATATGACTCTGGGACCGTAACTGAGAAAAATGCAAATTCATAATTACAAAACCAAATGAACTGGATGAAAAATGCCAATTCATTCCCAGGGCGGTTCAAGATAAAAAAAAAAATAAATTAAACAAAAAAAGAAAGAAGAAAAAAAGAACCAAGAGACTAAAAGGAATGATGTAATAATGATACCGTAATTAATAATAATAATAATAATAATAATAATAATAATAATAATAATAATAACAAAACAAATTTACTCGAAGGCTTATGTCAAACATGATTTCCGTTAAAGATAATTTTTATTTATTTCATGCAGTACTTCAATCAACACGTGAATACATCAGTGCCATTAAACGTATGTTTGTGTGCGTGCGTGCGTGTGTGTTTGTGTGTGTGTGTGTGTGTGTGTGTGTGTGTGTGTGTGTGTGTGTGTTCTACTAACACCCAAAATAAAATAAAATCAGTCGACGCTCTACCACATTAGAACTGACGAAATGTTTACAACGGTTAAGAAAGAAAGAAAGAAAGAAAGAACTCTGGATACAAACAGAATTCGTCGGTGGTGAAAATACCGGCTATTGTATTATTATTATTATTATCGTTTATTATTTCAAAATACGTCAAATTAAAATGACTAGATGTTCTTTTATCTAAACTATGATAAGTTATGCACGTGACATGGGCGATGCTGAGCACGTTCTGTTAAACTTGACTGGTATTTTTGAACTGACTTCATCGTAACGTTATCTGAAAAATTGGTGGTCAGATGTTGGAACACTGGCGCCATTTGGCTGCTTGTCGTATGTGCAATTTTCCGTAGATACACCCATTTATTTAATAACTTTATAACGAGTCGTTAGATATTTTGTTTCCTGTTTGGCCTTTCCACAGTGAAATTAATATACGCAAATTGTCATGTTGAAATCCTACACAACATTTGTTTTTGATATATTTCAATATACAGCGTAAAACAAATTTATAATCATAACTTTTACCCATCTGCTCAGTAAAACGTTTTAAGTGCCTGTGTGCTCGTTTTAATTTTTGCAACAACTTGAAGTAAACACAAATTAAAATCAAATAGATCAACCGAGTAATTTGAAATATTAGCAATTTTATTCAAATTCTAGGACTCACCATTACATCTTAGTACATTACTTTGGAGTCCTTAGCATCGTGCTAATAGTAGTAGTAGTAGTAGTAGTAGTAGTAGTAGTAGTAGTAGTAGTAGTAGTAGTAGTAGTAGTAGTAATAATAATAAAAATAATAATAATAAAATAACTTTAAATACGTGAGGCGCAACCAAATTCTAAAAAAACCCCACTGAATACGCGAAGAAATAAACAACACGAAAACTGTGTGTATAATATAATATATACAGATATATAGGAATAATTAGAACAATTAATCTTGCATATAGCACAAGGCACCTTAAAGTTAAGAAAAAAAAAAAAAAAAATTGGGAGATTATAAAAAGTGTGAGGTTCACATAACACCGACGTAATCTCCTACGTCATTCAACATATCTTTAATACCTGTACATGATAAATAAAAGCCCCTATTCTGTACATGCAGCGCTAAACAAAAATATTAATTCTTCTAGACAATCCTGAACGCCCCCTGATAAAAACTTTGGAACCGCTCCTGAAGATGTTACAAAGTTAAAGATGATTTTGACAATGACAAAGTCGAAAGTTCAATATGCTGCACAAAAAAAAACACGCACAGACAAGACAAATTATATAAACTTTTATTTTATTACTGTATGTAAAGTGGATACACAAAAATATATGACGAAAAATAGATTATAATTTAAGTATACAAATATTTGGACGTGTGCGTGTGTGTGTATATATATATATATATATATATATATATATATATATATATATATATATATATACCTACCTACACACCTTTGTATGTGTCTAGATATATGTGATGTTTGTGACTTTGTATGCCTTTGGGAGTGAGAATATAACTCGTCTGTATTTTGTGTTTTCTGAATAATAAATATTTATATCTTTTGTATAAAAAATATAAAAATATAACATGTAAGTAAGCATTTCTAGGAATATACTACATACAGTAATAAACATGAGCTTATTAAAAGTATCCATTCTACGTAGAGAATGGATTAGAGACAGACAAACAGACATATACATACACACAAAGAAACAAAGGGAGACAGAGAGAAAAAGAGAGAAATAAAGAAAGACAGATACTCATAAGGAGGAGAGAGACTGAGATACATAGAGAGATACAGACAGAAAGAATGAGAGAGAGAGAGAAAAAAAAAACAAAACAAAGGAGAGCAAGTAAGGTATCATATTTGCAATAGGTTTCTTTAATCATTTAAACAAAACTTAAAAATTAGATAACTCAAAACCAATCATTTGCATTTGTGCATAAAATAATGAAAAAAATATACATTCACAGATGCCTTCGTTGACATTATAAATAATTTATATTTTAATTTTTGGTATCAGTTTTTATGAAATATGAATTTTGCGTGTTCAGTTTTTTTTTTTTTAATTTTTTTTTTTTATTTCCTTCATAAGTCGAGGTATGCATAGATCTGAAACAAGGGTTTATTTTTTTTTTTATTAATCACGTTTTTTGTCTGTCAGTTTGTACTGAGGATCAATACCAATATCCTCAAATTTCTTTATCAGTCGAACAGCCTTCTGTGGCAACATTCTGAAATGACAAAAGTTTGTGTTTTGTATAATATATTTTTTTCATTTATGTTATTTACTTATTTCTGTTAACATTATGAAATTATGATAAAATGTGTGTGTATGTCTGTGTAGTTTGTGTGCATGTATATGAATATATATATGTGTGTAGTAGGACACACACACAATCACTCACCAGCACACACAAGAACAAACACATTAATTATAAAAACATCATCAATAACAGTACAGTGCAATAATAAAAGAACAGACACTAGTTATTCACTAAAATTATAAAACTATGAAAAATCTATTTTAAAAAAAAAATCTAATTCTTAACGTTAACAAAACTGGATTACTACTGAACAGTGAAATGAAAAGTATGGATTACTAACGAGGCTATTTTGATGTTCAACCACATGTGTCTGGGAACAAAAACAACTGTGTCTCCTCTCAACATCCCATCAACTGCATTCCATGCCGTTTCCTTTGGAGTTAGCAGCTTTGAAAACCTTAAGGAAAAAAAAAACAGAAAAAGAAATGAATAATAATAATAATAATAAATAGATAAATAAACTGAAAACAAGAAAAAAAATAAAAATAAAAAAAAATAAAAATAAAAATAATAATAATTAAATAAACTGAAAAGAATAAATAAGTAAATAGATAAATAGATAGAAAATAGAGAAATAAATAAATAAATATATAAATAAATAAATAAGAATTAAACAAATTAGAAATATAAAATAGATAACTCGATAAATTAATAAATAAAATAGACAAATAAATAGCAAATAAATAAATAAATAAATGAATAAATAAATAAATAAATAAATAAATAAGAATGAAATAAGTAAGAAATATAAAAATAAATAAATAGATAAATAAATTTAAAAAGTTAATAGATAATAATAAATAAATCAATCAATCAATAAATAAGAAATAGATAAATAAATAACTATAACTAAGCAAACAAACACATACAAATTCAAGTAACTTTATTTATTCTGACTCATTATTTATCATGATCTATAACAACCAGTTAAAAAAAAAGAAAAAAAAAGATGGAATCATAAATTAATAAAAACATGCCACTGATTTAATTAGAAAAATTCTAGACAATTTTGACAATGACTAGACAAATTTGAAATACAGACTGAAAAAAACAACAACATAGTTACCCCAGTTTAATAAATTTAGTCATTCCTGTATCCACAAACAAAGGGCAGACAACTGTCGTCTGGATTCCTGTTTTCCCAAGACGGTCAAGCTCCTCATTCAAGGCGTCTGTAAATCCATAAACTGCAGATTTGGAGGAACTACAACAGACAGATCAATAAATGAAAAAGTGAACCGTTATGAGGCAGCAGACTCTGGTTCAAATCTCATCAAGTGTAAGTAAAACTTTTTTTCTTGAATAATGATAAAATAATATCTGTCAGTCATATCACATCTATAAATATCCAACCACACATATATTTATATTTATACATCATTAAGTATTTAAAAATGTCACTCCTCACAATCCATTTATTTAGAAACTTACAAAACATTTTAAGGCATTAATTTGCATTAGCAGCAAAATTAATTTTATATATATATACTGTCTCATAAACAGAAGAATATACTACAGCTTTTGATAAACCAATCATGAAGCAGTGCTATAACAGTCCAAAGAGCAACATTAGGATACTAGATCATGTGACCGCTAGCACCTAGGCCCTGCACTTTAACTCTTGAACACACTAATTTAGATAAGTATCTAATTATTTATTTTCAGGTGTTGGCATACCTGTAATCAACAAGAAAGGCTGTTCCTGCAACTGCTGACATGGAGGCAATGTTAAGGATGTAACCATGGTTACGTTTCATCATTGATGGCAAAAACTCTCTAACCATCTGTTAAAATACAGAAGTACTGAAATAAAAGTTTGTGTTTAAAGTAGCCATTGTTCTAAAGAAAATTTGACAAACTTCTTATTTTTGATCATTATGACGTTATAATAAATAATAAAAATTAATTATATTATTTTGCATAAAATGGGTGCTCAAGTCTGCTATAAGCTGTTTGCTTGTTTTTTGTGGACCCAGTTTAGAATGCATTTTAATACTTTATATATAGAACTACATTTATACATCTATTCATAATTATCATAATTTTGTATTTGTCTATATAAAAACACATACACACACACATTACACACACACAGATATAGATAAACTCAAACACATTTATCTATCTGTATATATATATATATATATATATATATATGTATGTATGTATGTATGTACAGGCACACATACATACACACACAATATATACATACACATACATATTCACATACATACATAAGATAATCACAAATTCATTCAAAAATGCCAACAAATGAAATATTTTAATACCCATATCTGTGCCAGAATGTTAACATCAAATGTTCTGCGAATATCAGACTCTTTAAGATCAAGCAATGCACCTCCATTTAAAATCCCAGCGTTGTTAACTAGGATAGTTATCTCCCCTACATCTTCTCTCACTTTCTCAGCAATTTTGTAAATTTCTTGGCTACTGGTTACGTCACAGGTGTAAGGGTAGGCAACTCCGCCTATACTTTCAATTTCTTTTGCAGTGTTCTCGTTATTTTCCTAAATAATACAAATATAATGTAATTTACACCGTTACTAAAATGAGTGTTTAGGAATGTGTGTGTGTTTCTGTATGTATACTTGTGTGATAATACAGTGATTATAATATAGATAACTTTAGATAACTTCTTTTATCTCCACGTTCAAATCATGTTCAGAATTAATTGCAAATGTGACATTTTATCTTTCTCTCTCTCTCACACATATATACACACACACAGACAAAAGGTTACACATTCACATAATTAAAATATTAATAATAAAATAATAATAAAAAATAGAATAAAATAAATTATATATATTACATTATAATTTATTTAATGAAAACAAATAAATTATTAATAAAAGTTAATATACATGCATAATTACATAAATAAATAAATAAACTGTTAAAATTAAATCAGTATCATTTTAAAGATGTGCAAATGAAACCTTATTAATATCCCACAAAACCACGGTCGCTCCACGTCTGGAGAACTCGAGTGCCAACTCTTTTCCAATTCCATGGCCGGCACCAGTTACAAGGGCAATTTCGCCATGGATATCTTTTGGTTTTTTGGGGAAAATAAGCCGATAAATTGCTTCCGCATACAAAAATAAAATTTCGAGCACTAAAACAACCATTTCAACGGCCCTGTTCATGAGTGCATATGCGTATATGCAATAATTATTGCATATCTAATAAGCAAAAATTATAAAATGAAAAGAAAAAACTTAAACATAAAAAGAAGTAAATAGGTCACTCTCGGATAATGAAATTCCCAGAGCAAAATAACTCAGTAAAAAAAAAAAAAAACGGGAGGTGTTAATTATGCGTTTTATTTAATCTCTATAATAGTGTATATTATTATATGACATTTAATTGTACCGTGTAAAACAAATGCTAATAACACCCGATTTAAAATAAATATCCAACAATAGCATGACGTTATTAATGAAGACAAATTTTAAGATATCATTTTTATTAATAAAAACATTAAAACTAATAACCAATTTCATTTAACTCCGTCCGTCAGACATACTTCCGGTTAAGGAAGCACGTGTGTTTATGTTTATTTGTGACGGAAGATGGGGAAGTCAAAGAAATTAAAACTGTCAAAAGGCAGTCGGGACGAACAGTTACCATTAGCTAATCAATATATATCAGACGAATTAGTGAAAGAAACAACCAGAGTTAAAGTTAAAACCAGGAAAACAGAGGATGACGAGGTATAATTATAAGCACATGTTACATGTTTTCGCACGGTACCAATTGCCGTCCTTTTTTCAATCTCTCTCTCTCTCTCTCTCTCTCTCTCTCTCTCTCTCTCTCTCTCTCTCTCTCTCTCTCTCTCTCTCAAAAAAGTCATTAGTTTCCATTATATTTATATTATGATGAAAAAAAAATGTGTGCTTATTTCTTTAACTTTGATTATAGTTTGTCGATAATATTAAACGCAGCTTAAATATTTCTTCATTATCAGTTACTGTGCATACTATATTTATTAAGACGCAAACAATTAGATAACAAATGGCAACATGTGAAATAATTTAATAAATGTTATAATACATTAACAACTGGTTGCTTCAACATGATCATGTAATCAAGATTACTCTCCAGATTTTACTGAAATGTAAAATGTTGATATTACTAAAGTAACAAGTTGCATGGTAAAGAAAGTATGCCTTGAGTAAGCAATTAATATGCAATAAAAAAATCTTAATGAAATTTACAGTTTATGATGATGATGATGATGATAACAACAACACTAATAAAAATAAAAAAATAATAATAATAATAATAATTTTTGTCTGCAAAGAAATATACTGTTTTTTAAAAAAAAAAAAAGTGTCATGCTTTCTATCTGTTAAATTTACACAGTAAGTATTAATGTTTGTTTTGTTTGTTTATTTAATTTTCACAGTTTGTGGATGACAAACTCAGTAAGAAGATTCTGGCACAGGCACGTGCACAGCAGGAAGAACTTGAAGAAGAATACGGCATTGCTGGGTAACATAATCATTTATTCTGTGACTTGTACAGATACTGTTTAGTTAAAACAAAATGAGAAAAAACCCCAAACCTCCCACAGAAATAAAACAATAGTTAAATAAATAAATAAATAAATAAATAATAATAGTAATAAAAAATAAAATTTAAACTGAAATCAGATTAATTTGAATAAGAGGATGCAGACTGAATTATTGTTATATTTATCCGTAAGTGTTAATGACTGTGTCCTACAGATTGTTATTTAAAATAAACAACAAAAAAAAAACAAAAAAAACCTTCCCAAGAACCAACAAAATAAATTAATTAAAAATTTAAAATAAAAAGGATGCAGATTAATTATTTATACAAGTTTCCTTCTGTTGCAATAGCACATTTCACTTCAGTTGTTAAACTACTTTATTATTAATTATTATTCTAAGTTATTACTATTCCACTGAGTTATTATTATTATGAATCAATGCTTTTGTTTAAAATGAAAATTCTTTTCAGTCCTGGGACAAAAGGAAAGAAAAATATGAATCAAACAAACTCTGTCAGACTCAGAAGTGACAGTGCAGCTGAAAATGCATCTGATTCAGAAGAAGAAATTCAGTCTGGGGGTGAAGAGTTTTATGAACAGATTGTAAGTTATTTTTGCTTGAATCCATGCTCAGATAAGAAAGAGAGATCACTATATTTATTTTGATTTTAGTGTATCTCTCTCTCTTTCTCTGTCGCTCTCTCTCTACATGTATATGTGTATATATATACATTGTATGTGTGTTTATATATGTTTTTAATTCATGAATGTGTTTTATTGTGTATGTGAGTATCAGTTTGCATTTGTATGTCAGTATATTTGTTTGTCTGTAGATGTGTGTGATTTGGGTCAGATTAATGTTTGTATGTCAGGTTTATTTTTGTGTGTCTGTAGATGTATGTTATTTGGGTGTAATGAGTAATGTGATGTTTTTTTATCTGTGTATAAACATGTTTATTTTGTCTTTGTGTGTGTGTGAATAGTTAACTGTGAATGAACATATAAAAATTTTGGGCTATGCTATTAGAAATATCCATGAATTTTTACCTATTGTTATTTCCAATTTCCAATTTATATCTCTGTAGTTTCTTTCTTAATTTTCTCTTTTTAATACATTTTAAAATAAAATAATAAAACTTTGGTTTCAGGATGTATATGAAGACGACAAAAAAGCTCGGCCTGTTTTCACATCTGAGTGTTTCTGTTGTTCCTTTTGTGATTTTCTTTTTCAAAAATAAAACACAAAAGTTTATTTCAGACTGTAAACGAAGATGATGAGAAAGCTCTGTCTACATTCATGTCAGAAAACCCACCAGTGCGGCGTACATTGGCAGACATTATCATGGAGAAGATCACAGAAAAACAGACAGAAATCAGAACACAGATGTCAGGTAACTGAAAATACTGAAAAATTAAAAAACAGATTAAAAAACAAATTAAAAAGATATATATATATATATATATATATAACAGAAAATTAAAGGGATGCAACAAATATACTATCCTTGAGGATATTACCAAATCAAACTAAAAAATGGAAATCAGATAAAAATCCCCACAAAAGATGATATTTGACCAATCTTTAAACTTTACATATTAATAAAATAGCTGCTTTTTAACATTTATTATTATTTTTTTTTTTTTTTTTAAATGTATTATTTAGATTCAAGTGAGAATAATAAAATGATAACGCATATATAGCAGAGAGTGAACTGTGATTGTAGGTATTTTATTTGTTAACTGTGACAGATAACGCCAGTGTGAACTTGGAGGAGATAGATGAAAGGATTGTTGCAATGTACAAATCTATCAGAGACATTTTGAAAAAATACAGAAGTGGAAAACTGCCGAAGGCTTTTAAAGTGATTCCAAACTTGAAGAACTGGGAGCAGGTAAGACTTGCTTTGATCTTTCATATCTACACACTTGATAGGTCTTTTTTTAGTGATTTCCAGATTCCTGTCATTCACCATTGCTTAAAAAGAAATATTAATAAATAAAGATATTAAAATCTAAGCATAGTAAAGTAAATGAATAAACTAATAAAAATTAAATTACAGTACCGTTGTTCGTTAAGTTTCATTACAGATCATGCATGGATCTTGGAGTCAAAATTATTTGCAGACATTTTTGTGAAATGGCACATTGTCTGTAAATAACCTGTAGTAATTTTTGATTTATTTAAGACAATTAGTATTGCCCATATATTGCCATTTTAATTAAAAACACTGTTTTGAGGCTGTTTTAACTGAAAATAATGTGTTATTTATTTCACCATTTTATGTGAGGATATATAATCTGTTTGTATTCATATTAGTGCAGCCTGTAACCAAAGCCATTGTGTCATGACTTAGTGTATTATCTGTTAGATTCATACATGGGCAAGCTTAAGCCTGCAGAACTTTCTGAATGGCGTGCCTAATTTCATGAGGAAAATAACTGTTAGGGCTGATATAATCCTCGTGTAATTGTTTGTATCTGTGATATAGTTCTAGTTATAGCTACAAGTTTTAATAAGCTTAAAAAAATATATATATATATGTTAACATGTTAAATAATCTTGTTTAGGTTTTATCTTCGAATTTTAAATTCATTAAATGTTTTAGTGAAAAAAATCAAACAAATATCCCCCACCCCCCAAAAAAAGGTACACACACAAAATAAAAGAGAAAAAGAAACAAATTGTGAAATGCTCTGGGTTTGAGGATCAACTACAAGTTATTTCCTTTGGCTAATATATCAAAGACAGTCAGATTTCGTCCTTACCTGTGAGAAAGTACTTATGTAAAGAAATCCTTTTGTTACTGATTGACAAGGATAACCTGTGCAGCAGTAGCAGTAGATTTGCTTTCTCAGCCATCTTTATATGTAACTGTATATTTAACATAACTGATATTAATATTAAAAAATGTAAATGTTCATCAATTTATTTATTAATACTGGAGTGGTTTTTTTGTGTGTTTTATTTTCTTCAGATTTTGTACATAACAGACTATCTAGGATCAATTACTGACTAATCCTATGAGTAATTTCCTTTGACTAATATATCAAAGATAGTAATATTTTTGGGGGTTTGTTTTTTGTCAGATTTTGTACATAACAGACTATCTAGGATCAATTACTGACTAATCCTATGAGTAATTTCCTTTGACTAATATATCAAAGACAGTAATATGTTTTTTGGGGGTTTGTTTTTTGTCAGATTTTGTACATAACAGAACCAGACACTTGGTCAGCTGCAGCCATGTATCAGGCCACAAGAATATTTACCTCAAATCTCAACGCTAAGATGGCTCAAAGGTGAGTGCTTCACGGAAAATTAGTGAATTTACATCATTACTGTCACGAATACTTTATTGTTAGCAAAGACTGAGTAACAACTAAAGGATGCAATATTATTATTGTCAGGTATTAATTAATTATAATGTACTATGCTGTCTTTGGGAGGGTGCATGTATATGATATCTCACTGCTAATCAGAAAAGTGACCTATGAAATGGCTAGCCAAATGCAGAATAATCGGAAATGAAATGTGATGTGTAATTGTTAAATAAAACATTTTCTTTCATTATTGTTAGATTTCACTATCAAGTTGATATCTTTCTAAAGGTCATATGTTTATCAAAAATGGTGCAGAGACTGCAGTATAGAATGATTTGAAATGTGTTAGTAATATCTTCCATTCTCTGTATGCTCTGTTAATGAAATTCTTCTCCTTTTTTTTCCAGATTCTTCAATCTGGTTCTGTATCCACGCATACGAGATGACATAGCTGAATACAAGAGACTGAACTTCCATCTGTATCAGGTAAAAATATTCTGTATTAAAAATATTAATTATAAACAAAATAAAAACGAACCATTTATATGACTTATTAAAGAATGTTTAATAGTCTCAAACGAACCATTTATATGACTTGTTAAAGAATGTTTAATAGTCTCAAACGAACCATTTATATGACTTGTTAAAGAATGTTTAATAGTCTCAAACGAACCATTTATATGAGTTATTAAAGAATGTTTAATAGTCTCAAACAAACCATTTATATGACTTGTTAAAGAATGTTTAATAGTCTCAAACAAACCATTTATATGACTTGTTAAAGAATGTTTAATAGTCTCAAACAAACCATTTATATGACTTGTTAAAGAATGTTTAATAGTCTCAAACAAACCATTTATATGACTTGTTAAAGAATGTTTAATAGTCTCAGTCTTTTATTATGATTAGTGCACAAGGTGTAATAGATCATAACATATTTCTCATTACTGTTCTGAACAATCAGTTTACAGTAAAATAAAATAAAAATTTAGTTATGAAGAATGAATTTATTATTTAATTTTAGTAAAAATAATTTTTAAATTGTTTTTTTCACACAGGCTCTTAGGAAATCTTTGTTCAAACCGGCAGCGTTTTTCAAGGGAATTCTTTTACCTTTGTGTGAGGTGAGTGAATTAATGAATATCTGAAAACTTTGGAAGTAAAGATTTCTGATTTAAAAGTTGTATGATATTTGGTTGTTTTATGTAGATTATTACTTTTTAAACGTTTCAAATTATACAAGTTTTCATTTTTTTTAATACTTTGAATTAAAATGTCATCCAAAAATGTTAAAAATAGAGATTACTAATATAAATAAATAAAATAAAAAAAATCTATATTTTTTTTAGTTAAAAAGTGTAGATATTTTCAAATATGAAACCAGTATCATTATTAATACAATGATCTACTTAATAAATTATTATTTCATTTAGGTAAAAAAAAAATTAATGGAACATACTTTTTACAGATGTGTATTTTATATATATATATCTTTATACAAACACATAAACATTATGGTTCATGGCAATAACAAATGTAAATGTCCATTATAATAGTTTAAATTAATTGAAATTAGTGTCTGACAGTTTGAAATTAAACAATTTCAATTTTATTCAAAGGCAGGTGACTGTACTCTGAGGGAAGCTATTATTATTTCAAGTATTCTGGCAAAGAACTCCATTCCTGTTTTACATTCTGCTGCAGCCATTTTGAAAATTGCAGAAATGGATTACAATGGTGCAAATAGTATTTTCCTGAAAACACTTCTGGATAAGAAATATGCACTTCCTTACAGAGTTGTGGATGCAGTGGTTCACCATTTTACAAGGTTTTTAAGTATTTTTTATATACAGGTTTTATTTTCTGATTATTTTTTTTAATTTTATTTTTAATGAATATTTTTTAGTATTTTATTAAAGAATACTTTTTTAGTATTATATTAGTTACACATTTGTGTTAAAATAGTTAACAATTTTTCTAAAACAGTTTTTTTGTTAAAAAAAAAAAATTTTTTCTTTTTTTTGTTACTTTTTACTTTTTACTTTATACCAAAAAACTTCATTTTCACTGATAGATTGTTTTAACAGAATCTCATAAGATTAGAAATAACAAGAAAATGAAAAATTCACACCCTACAAATTCCTTAAGCTCCATACCATGAGCTACAAAGGAAAAAAATTTTAAAAAAGGCTGAAATTTGTGATATTTATTTTTGGCCTCTACAAGCCAATTGACAGAATATCAAAGCATTATTAATGAAAACAGCAAGTGATGTCAATCACATTAACAACTCCAGTATAAATTTTTGTTTATTTTTGGTTAAAATGTTAACTGCACAAGTTCAAATGTCCTGCTCCCTTTAAATCAGAAATGTGTATATGATAAATAGAAAAAAAGTTTATATGTATATGAATATATATATTTAAAATTAAAATTAAAATTAAAACCATTTATCTTTCATTTCAGATTTATAACAGACAAGAGAGAATTACCGGTGCTGTGGCACCAGGCGTTCCTCACTTTCGTCCAGCGATACAAGGAAGACGTGTCCAGTGAACAGAAGGACAGTTTAATGGCTGTTTTACGGGTGCACTCACATCACCAGATTACCCACGAGATCAGACGAGAACTGATCCACTCAAAGTGCAGAGACAAAGAAGATGCAGTACCGAAGGACATGGACTTTGACTAAATTGTGATTGTGTAAATAAAAAAATAAAAAAAATATATATAGATAAACTGAAATGAGTCTATTTTTTTTTTGTTTAAGTCTTCAGTAGTTTATTTATTACACAGTGCCAAAGGGAAGTGAAATGAGTACTTAACCTCAGCTAGGGCATTATGTTGGTTGATATATCTTGCCAAAAGTCATCTTCTAGATGGCAGGGTATCTTACCAGTGGAGCCAAAAGGGTTAATTACCAAAAAACACGAAAGAAAAATGAAAATAAACAGAAGATGATATTGTATAGATGGCCATTGTTACAAGACATATATCCAAAAAGGTTAATTGCCAAAAAACACAAAAGAAAAATGAAAATAAACAGCAGATGATATTGTATAGATGGCAGCTGTTACAAGACAGATATGCACCTTAGACTTTATTAGAGGTTTCTGTCAATGGTTGTGTTATGTACTATAATGTTAAAGGGAGATAACTATTTGATAGTCAATAATTAACTCGACCAGCTTGACATGGTGAGTGACTGAGAGTTATGGATAATTAGTACTCATGATTAAATTAAAGAACACAACAATATAACAATGAAGTAGCTAAACTGATTATCACTGGGCTCCAATTCTTCAGGTAATTTCCCATTCCAGACAGTTCATATATCCATGTCTTTTGTAACACTATTAAATAAAAAATTGATGGTGAATGCTTTTATATTCTGTTGATCTCATGTCTGTGTGAATTATTGACAGTATAAATATGACAGGGTTAGAAATTGTAGATTATCAGTCTAATAATTAAAATGTTAAAAGAACAAAAAGCAAAGCTTTTATTATTTCAGGATGAATATCTAGCCTTTAATTTTGAATCAAAATGTTACTGAACATAAATCTGGATTTAGTTATTGTAATATAAACGGGGAAAAAAGTATAAGGAAAATAAAACACAGCCTAAACAAAAAGTTGAAAGTTATTAAATACTACTACTACTACTACTACTACTACTACTAATAATAATAATAATAGTAATAATAATAATAATAATAATAATAATAATAATAATAATAATAATAATTTAATAATAACTACATTTAATTTTAAAGCGAAAAAGAAAAAACATTAAAGAACACAAAAGAAAAGTAATATTCATATTTATATAGTTTCATTTATGGAAGCAATTTAAAAAACAAAAAAACCCAACAAACAAACAAACAAACAAACAAACAACAACAAAACTTTATTAACACCGTAGTTTGAGTTACTAGACCGATATCTTTATTTGATGCGCTACATATGAAATTAGCCGCTGGGAACTAATCAACAATTCGACGGAAGTCGTACAAACAAAATGTCGGTGCAATCGCTAGTTAGCAAGAAAAAGAAGAGTTTTATTGGGCTACCCGCTCCACTTGGATATGTGCCAGGTCTTGGAAGAGGGTAATATATCAGTACTAATCTTATACAGCTGATGATAAACAAAAATCGCAAGACAACTCGTGAAATGATATAATTTATGTTACTCTCTCTCTCTCTCTCTCTCTCTCTCTCTCTCTCTCTCTCTCTCTCTCTCTCTCTGTGTGTGTGTGTGTGTGTGTGTGTGTGTGTGTGTGTGTGTGCCTGTGCCTCTCTTGTTCACACAATTTTCCCTACATATTTAATATTTATAAATACGTGGTAATTTTATTAAACTATTTTGGTTTTCATTATGATAATGATTATCATCTGTATAGATAATCATAAAAAATATAAATGTCAGTGACAGAAACTAGCAAATTAACTCCATTTTAATCGTTTTTTGTATTATTTCAGAGCCACTGGATTTACCACCAGATCTGATATTGGTCCTGCCAGAGAAATAGATGATATCTCGTAAGTGTTAATTAAAATTTTTTATTTTAATATCTTAAATTAATGTTTAGGAAGGAATATTAAAATTAATTATATATTATATATTAATTAATTGCTTAATTATGGTTTTATTAGAACTTTAGTCTTTATGATTTGATTGTATAGTGATACTGCAAGTTTAGAAAACCAGAACTGAAACTTAGACTTATCTATATAAATAATAATAATAATAATATCTATAAATTTGTATATCTATCTGCATTAATTATGATTATTGTTATTAACTCACTGGGGTTCTACCAGCGTACCATGACCCTGTTAGTCTCATCTATATAAATAATAATATCTGTGAATTTGTATATCTATCTGCATTAATTATGATTATTGTTATTAACTCACTGGGGTTCTACCAGCGTACCATGACCCTGTTAGTCTCATCTATATAAATAATAATATCTGTGAATTTGTATTTCTATCTGCATTAATTATGATTATTGTTATTAACTCACTTGGGTTCTACCAGCGTACCATGACCCTGTTAGTCTCATCTATATAAATAATAATATCTGTGAATTTGTATATCTATCTGCATTAATTATGATTATTGTTATTAACTCACTTGGGTTCTACCAGCGTACTATGACCCTATTAGTAAATGCCTGATCAGACATTTTGATATTAGGAGGAAGAATCCAAGTAACTTATGATTAACGCCTTTATATATCCATGATTTAATTTTACCTTGATTTCTGATTAATATGTAATTATGAAACTAAGAAAACTTCTGTTTAGCAGTACTGTGTAACTCTAGGTTTTAATGTTTCAAATCAAAAGTATGTTTAAAGCTCCAGAAAAAGCTCTTATTTATTTGGTTTTATATGAATTTTTTATATGAATATTTTTTAAAATTGAAGCAAATAATTTTATGCAGACTGAAAATAACCGCAAATCAAAAAACATCCAAAATTTTCATTTTCGTACATCTTAAAAGCTTTTTCGTTTTCAATACATATATTCATTTACACAAAATTACAGTACTTGAAAACACAATTAAATAAGAATAAAAAAATAAAATAACATTCTCTCCCCCCAAAAAACAATTAAGTAAAAAAACAAACAGAAAAAAAAAATAATTGTAATAATATTTAAAACACCCCCTTCCACAACCCTTTCAAAACTACAACCAAATAAACCATTTTGATTTTTCCAGAGAGGACAGGCACCCAGTTCCAGTGAAAAAGCCAAAGAATCAAGAGGAAGATGATGATGAAGATTTGAACGATGCCAACTTTGATGAAGTAAGCAAAATGTTTTTAAATAATTTAAAAACAAAATCATAGTTTGTGAATAACTAAATAACACTTAATTTAATTCTGTAAATGTTAATCCCTTCTATCAGAAGTCAAAAAAGCTTTTTAGGTTAACCACCCCACTTTTTTTTTTTTATGAAGTTGTGATAGACTGCCAAAAAGCTGTTTTTGTTGAATCCTAAATTTACATGTTGAAAATTCAGGATATTAAAATTTAAAAAAAATTCCCTTCAAAATGCTATATTTATATTTTAAAATATCACTTGTATTGTTAAATACATATACATATACATATATTTAGTCAATGTTTGTACATGCATGTTTAATTTCAGTTTTATAAATGTATATTCTGTTTCATAGTTATGCACGTATATCAATCTTCTGTGTTTTGTGGAATATTTTCATTATAGTTCATCCCAGATAAAGTAAAAGTCAAAATGAATAAAATTTTGTGAATCTATACAGTTAATATTTAATGAACATTTTCGTTGGGTTTTTTTTCCGTAGTTTGCAGGTTATGGTGGCAGCTTGTGTAACAAGGATCCTTACGACAAAGATGATGAGGAAGCTGATGCCATCTATGAGGCGATTGACAAAAGAATGGATGAGAAGAGGAGAGAGAGAAGAGAGGAAAAACTCAGACAGGAATTGGAAAAGTTCCGTCAGGAACGACCCAAAATCCAGCAGCAGTTCTCAGATCTGAAGGTTTTATTTTGTTTATTTTTAAAATTTATTTTATTTTATTTGTTTGTTTGTTTGTTTGTTCATTTTTTAATATTTTTTAAATTTATATTTATTTATTTATTTATTTATGTTGTTTATCAGATGTTACATTATTTTTTTTACAGTTTATTTCTGTGTAAAAAGTTGTTTACCAGATTGTTTAAAAACAAATTTTTTATTGTATTTTATCATTTATAACTAATTTTTAAAAGAAAAATTATTTTTATATATTTTTAAAATATAATCTCACAAATATATGTTCAGAAAATTAATTTTTGGATTTTTGATTATTCCTCTTTCAACTGTTTAATCCTTTAATAAGTTAACTATCTGTTTTCAGTATTAATTTACCCAAGAGTTACCTCACATTTACTCTATAGTGTTTTTCCTTTATTTTTTATATTTTTTCTTGCTCCTCACTTTTTTAATACTGTTTCTTCTGCTCTAAAAACACCCCCACTGAATAACCGTTTAATTTATATGCAGCTCTGAACTGATCACTTCTAAATAATAATTAAATTTAATTTAATGTTATTTTTTTTTTTTTAATTGTAGCGAGATTTGGCCGAAGTCACTGTTGATGCGTGGAACAATTTACCTGAGGTTGGAGATGCGAGAAATCGCAAACAGAGAAATCCCAGAACTGAGAAGTTAGTAAACCTTTTATTTTATGTATCACTGACTCCATTTTAAGTTAATTTTAACCATTGTACAAGAAGTCTGGCCCCCAAGACTTCACTCAAAGTGATTTTGAAGCCCACACAATGAATAGAAATTAAACACAGAGATGAATTAAGATATTATTTTTTTTTTAAATTTTGATTAAAAAACATTTAACAAAAAAAGGTGAAAAACTTCTGTAGTCTTTTGATAATCATTTTTAAATGTTTTATTCTACCTTATGTGGGTTCTTGTGTTTAGAGAACGCGTTTATTAATGTGTAGGTTTGTTTAATGTGTGAATATTTTAACAACTTGATAGCTTGAAATGTTAATACTTTGCGTAATGAATGTTGTACTTAATTTACCTGTACAGGTACACACCTGTTCCAGACAGCATCCTGGCAAAGGCTGCAGCGTCTACAGGTATGAACACAACTCTGAGTGAGAAGGACCAGGTAAGAAATACTATTACTTACTTAAGAAAACACAAACGTACACATATACACACACACCATTAAACACTTAAATAAACATCTTCTGAAACATACATATACAGATGGACACATGCACACACACACACATACACACACAGACAGTCACAGACACACAAACACACACACACACACACACACACACACACACACACACACACACACACATCCTGAAAATACCAGTGATACTTCTAAAATATAAACATAGCATTTAGAAATGACTTATTAAATTTTTTTTTTTAATTTTAATATTTAGGATCCTGAATTTTCAAATATATATAAATTTATGATTCAACAAAAAGAGCTTTAAAAGATTGAAAAATATATTTTTACTAATTTTGATTCTCCTGTTTTTTTAATTTATTTTTTTTTTTTATTTTTTCTCTACTAAAGCGGTTTGATGGTCTAGTCACCCCAGGGTTCTCCACCCCTCAGGCTGATATAGACATGAAGAAAATAGGTCAGGCAAGAAACACACTGATGGACATAAAGTTAACACAGGTGTGTTTCGTTTGTTTAACTTTTTCAATTGTTTGTTTGTTTTGTTTCTTTGTTTCTCCCTTTCTTTTGTTTATTTCATTTATATTTTTGGTAACTGTGATATCATTTTTTTTTTTTTAGTGTTTTTTTAGAGCCGTTTAGATAATAAACTTGAGTTATTAATTTATATTTGATTTTAGTATTGAATGTAATCTAATAACTATTAAATGCCATTAATTTTTTTGTTTTTTTATTGATTTATTTTATTTTATTTCATTTATTTATAACTTACATTTATTTTATTTTATTTTATTTTATTTTATTTTATTTTATTTTATTTTATTTTATTTTTTATTTTATTTTAATTTTTTTTTATTTTATTTTATTTTATTATTTTTAATTTGTTAACAAAGACACTCTTATAAAATTATACATCCATATTAAAAGTAATCATTCTACATAATATTTTTCAAAAAAAGTCACTAACCAGACTACTTTTACATCTAATATCAGACAAAGATAATTAAACATCTGCCTGATGAATATCATTTCTCCAAATTCTAAAAATTAAAATTCCTAAAACATTTTTTTAAATAACGGTAATTATACAATTACCTGTACATACTTTTCTTACCTGTCTGTCTGACTTTTCGTTCAGGTGTCCGATTCTGTGAGTGGTCAGACAGTTGTTGACCCGAAGGGTTACCTCACCGATTTACAGTCCATGTTACCATCACATGGAGGCGACATCAAGTAAGTTGTCACATTTTTCAATTTTTTAAATCATTTTATAAGATTTGTCATTTAATTGTTAAAATAACAAAAACAACAATTTATAAATGTTTTCAATTTTAAAAAAATCATTTTATAACATATTGTAAGACATTTAGCATTATTATTTGTTTATATTAGAAAAATAACAACTTATAAACACCACTTTAGTTTGTTACTTTAGTACTATGTTTTGCTGTTGTTTTTAACTATTGTTATTATTATTATTATTAATGTTAAAACACTATCCTATGTGTTTTTTTTTTTAAAACCCTATTTTTTTTTTTTTTTTTATTTTTTTTTTTTTCAAAATAACAAGCCATGAACAAATGTAGACATTTTTAAATCTTGTTTTTCAAGACTAATCAATTAAACACAAAAAAAAAATATACAAAAAAACTTTTTTTTTTTCTTTTTTTGTTTTTTATTTGATTCATTTCTTGCTTTTTCTTAACAACAGATTTCTATTTGATCTGTCTGTGTCTGTCAGTCAGGGGTCAGTGTGTTTTTATTTGTCTATTCATTTATCTGTCTTTTTACCTATTTATCTATCTTATATTGGTCTGTCTGTCTGCCTAACAGATGTATATCTAATCTATCTTTCTATCTCATATCTGTATATATATATATATATACCTACCTATCTAAATATATATCTACCTGTCTAAATATATGCCTATCTATCTTATATATCTGTCTAAATATATGTCTGTTTGTCTATATCTAAATATATATTACCTATCTAAATATATACCTACCTATCTAAATATATATCTATCTAAATATATACCTACCTATCTAAATATATACCTACCTATCTAAATACATACCTACCTATCTAAATATATACCTACCTATCTATATATATCTACCTATCTAAATCATATCTATCTAAATACATCTACATATCTAAATATATATCTACCTGTCTAAATCTATCTAAATCTACCTATCTGTCATACCATTCTGTGTATCTATCTAAATACATATCTATCTAAATATATATCTGTCTGTCTGTCTAAATATATATCTACCTCTAAATATATACTGTCTATCTGTATATACTTTCTTATACCTCCTAAATACATACCTACCTATCTAAATACATATCTATCTAAATATATTTATATCTAAATATATACCTACCTATCTAAATACATACCTACCTATCTAAATATATACCTACCTATCTAAATATATATCTACCTATCTAAATACATACCTACCTATCTAAATATATATTTATTAATTTTAAATTTATAAATTTTTTGTGTTTATCACCAGTGATGTTAAGAAAGCTCGTCTTCTTCTCAAATCCGTTCGAGAGACGAATCCAAAGCATCCCCTGCCTGGATCGCCTCGGCTCGCCTGGAAGAGGTGACTGGGAAGATCCAGGCAGCGAGAAACCTCATCATGAAGGGCTGCGAGGAGTGTCCCAAAAGCGAGGACGTGTGGCTTGAGGCTGCACGGTTGATGGTATGTAGTGTCTCGTTGTAACATGATTTGAGTGGAAGAAGTTAATGGCGGCTGTTGTGAAAATAATGATGGAATGTTTGGTAGTGGAATATTTTATAGGGTGTAGTTTATAGGTGTTCTAGAGGCCAAAAAAAAATTTAAAGAATAAAAATTTATTGTTTACTGTGTATATATATCTATAGACATGCATAAACATTCACACATAAAGATGTAAAAATGAAGCCATGCATATTTACGTAAGCAAAACCTTGTTAAAGTTTTAATAAATAAATTCACCTGTTTTGGCAAGGATTCTAAATTTGTGTTTGTTTGGCTTTGAGATATATAATATATATTTATAATCAATTTTTATTTTTATTTGTCATTCTTCTTTATTAATTTATTGTTTTGTAATTTAAATTTTTTTTTTTTTATAAATGAATTTTAGTCCAATGGACCAGCAGCCAGTCTAAGGCCTCAGTTGCCTAACCTATTATTATATATTATTATTGTTATTATTATTATTATTATTATTTTCTTCAAAATAATAATTATTTTATAATAAAATACAAATATTTATTTTTATAATAAAATACAAATATTTTTGATATAATTTAAATTATTTTTTTCCACTGTTGCCTGGAGATCGAACTAACTCTACTGACACCCAAGTTCTTTTAATCATTCTTGTTTATTGATTAAATTTTTTTTTATTTGGTAATTTAATTTTAATTTTTTTGTTTAATTTTAATTTTTTTGTTTAATGTTTTTTTGTTTTTTTGTATTTTTTTTAATAAATTAATTTTATTCTGTAGCCAGGAGACCAGGCCAAGGCTATAGTGGCCCAGGCAGTTCGTCACCTGCCGAATTCCGTGCGAATCTGGATCAAAGCAGCAGACGTCGAAACAGAATTGAAAGGAAAGAAACGAGTCTACAGAAAAGGTTCGATTTTAATTTACAGTTAATTTTTAAAAAAAAAGATCGATACTCAGTATTTAATATTTTAACTTATTTCTTTCTTTTATGTGTCGTTTTTGTTGTTTTTGAAAATACTAATAGTTATGTTCCCTGAGCTTTCCATTTTAACTTTGAGACTTGTCAGTAATCTAGCATTCATTTTTAAACTGTTTTTCTTTTGTCTTTGCAGTACTGTAGATGTCTTTTTAAGTAATACTCAGTTTAAGTTATTTCTAAAGAACTAATCTATTGCTGAAAACACTTCTGCTTTTTTTTAACCAGTGTGTTTTCCGTTAACTACATCATTTTCTTTAATATTTATAGTATCTGTTGATAAATTAAGGACTCTTGAAAGTTTGATTATCTCAAAGATCTCTGTTCTGTGATGTTCCATAAATTAAAATTTTAATTTTAATTATATATTCTAGCTTTAGAGCACGTATTACATAACCTGAAAATATCAGCAAAATTGAAAATTTCTTTGGGAAAGTTTCACAACCAAATTCAAAGACTCCTGAAAGGATTTACCTTTCATATATTATTTTAAATATCTTTCTTCTGTAATATACCAAAGAAACATAAATTTTTTAATTCACCCTTCAGCTCTGGAGCACATTCCCAACTCGGTAAAACTGTGGAAGATGGCTGTCGAATTGGAAAATGAGGAGGATGCAAGGATCATGTTGAGCAGGGCTGTGGAATGCTGTTCTACCAGTGTGGAGGTGTGTAATATTCTCTGTATGTGTCGGGGAGAGATATTTCTAGTTTACTAATCCACTAGCAGATCATATCAACATGATAACAAACTCTGTCCCTTGTTAATCTTCTGAACTAGTGTGTGTGATATGTCTTGCAGAATGTTTTTTTTTTAAACTAGTGAAAAACTGATAAATGAATGAATGGAATTATTTAAGTGTGAGAAACTAGAGAGAGTAAGACATATAAAAAAAAATATAAAAAAAAAAAATGAAAAAATTAAAAGAAAAAAAATAATAATAATAAAAAAATATACATATACATAAAATAAATAAATAAATAAATAATTAAATAAAAATAAATAATAGTAAAACATACAGAAATTTCATCACTGGTAAATGAAATTTTATGACAGATACGTTACAATAAATGAAATATTTAAAAGAAGCACTATCTTATTTGTTCCACAGCATTTTGGGTTCATATAGTATGAGCCAGATGTACCTTTGATCTGTTTTTCTGTTCCAACCAATACAGCTCCAATGATAAAACAACAGTTGGTTTATATACTCAATCTGTCAGAAGTTACACTTAAAACATAACTAACGAAAAATAAAAAGTATCAAAGATATTTTCCATATCGTATTATTTAACAAAAACGTCATCATAAGAAAATGAATCTTACTGAATATATAATAACTGTTACTAAAAATACTAAAACGGATTAAATATTTTCTTTCATTCGTTGGTGTTTTTTTTTTATCTTACAGCTATGGTTGGCCCTGGCAAGACTTGAAAGCTATGAAAACGCTCGGAAAGTTTTGAACAAAGCCAGAGAAAACATACCGACAGACAGACAGATTTGGGTTTCTGCCGCGAAACTTGAGGAGGCCAATGGCAACACCCACATGGTGGAGAAGATCATTGACAGAGGTGTGCTTGTAGTTTAATTAACACTGTTGTTGTTGTTGTTGTTATTTTAATAACAATACCTCTGTTGTTATTTTTATCGTTACCGTTAAATTTATTGTTGTATTATGGTTATTATTGTTGTCGTTATTTTTATTGTTAAAGTTTTTTTTTAATTATTAATTTTGTTTCTAAGTTGTTGTTGTTGTCGTTTTTGTTATTGTGATTGATTTCAAATCTGTTTTTTAATTGTTGTTTTTATTTTATTATTTTTATTTTTATTTTTAATTTTTATTTTATTATTTTCATTGTTCTAATATACTTGTTATTATTAATTTTATTGTTAAATTATAATTAGTATCATTTCTGCCATAGTAATTGATTTCAAATCTGTTTTTAATAGTTTTATTTTTATTTTGTTATTTTCATTGTTCTATTTCTTATTATTGTTAAATTATTATTATTATCATTTCTGCTGTGGTAACTGATGTCGAATCTGCTTTTCATAGAATAACTTATCACCACAGAATCGAGATCTGTTACTCACTGCAGTCACTCTAGTCCATTGTTGTTGTTTCTGTTGCTGCTGCTGCAGAATTTAACCATCGAGAATTAAAATTTCTTCATTAAACTTGTCGTATTTTAGCTCTGACCTCTCTGCGAGCCAACATGGTGGAAATTAACCGAGAACACTGGCTGAAGGACGCAGAAGACTGCGAGAAGAGTGGAAGCATACACACTTGTCAGGCCATTGTGTGAGCAGACCAGTTTATTATTTAATAATTAAACAATACAGCTTTGTCACATGGTTAACCCATCTCTTCAAGATCAGCTTTGTCATATGGTTTACCCAGATGTTTAGGGCCAGTTTGTGGTTAACCATCTTTCAAGATCAGGTCATATGGTTAACCCATCTCTTCAGACCAGCTTTGTCATATGGTTAAATTAAAATTATATCAGCTTTGTCAGTTTAACCCATCTCTTCAGACCCCATTTGGTATGTGGTTAACCCATTTTCAGACCAGTTTGTCATATGGTTAACCCATCTCTTCAGACCAGCTTTGGATATTATTCATTTAAACAATGCCTTTTTGTTAACCCATCTCTTCAGACCAGCTTTGGATATTTTAATAATTAAACAATACAGTTTTTGTCACATTCTTAATCCATCTCTTCAAGATCAGTTTTTTCATATAGTTTAAATATTTTAGGCAGTTAGTGAATTGGAGCAAATAAAAATTAAAATTATATAGCTTTAGTTAACTGACTCCCATTTGGTGATTTTTGGCATAAGGTTATCAGTAATGTATAATTTCATTTTCATGCCTTCTTCTTGTATCAAACAATTTTGTGTTTTTTGTAACATTCAATCCATCAGTTGTCTAACAAATACAGATATTTAGAGTTAGTGAAGGAATAAAAGTAACATAAACACACACAAACACATACACACACATGAATTCACAGTGATGCAAACACAAACATACACATCAGACCCAGTAGATGTACAAACATACACACACACATACACATATACAGTAATATCATGAGTATGTTACGTAACGAAGTTTAGCTTTGTTACATAAATAAGAAATTTCAGACGTTAAACAAATTGTTTGTGCTGTTTTCAGACGTGCTGTTGTCAGTGTTGGTGTTGAGGAGGAGGACTGGAAACACACCTGGATGGATGATGCTGATGCAGTGAGTAAATTATTTTTTTTATCTGTATTAACATTCTTTGCTGACTGTATAAATTTTAATATGTCACGTCAAATGTTAATTTACATAACATCGACGTAAAATCCTAGTAAATAACAGTCACCGTAGAACAATTTAATGTTTTTTTTTTTTATAAATACCATCTCTTAAACAATACTTCATCCATTCATCCATTCATCATTGATTCCTACACTCCTTCCTTCCTTCCTTTTCCATTTATCAGGCTTCTTCTATCCATCTACTCCTCCATTCCATTCATCCATCCATCCATCCATCCATCCATCCATCCATTCATCAGTTGCATCCTGCCTTTCATTCAATCCTTCATTTTCCATTTCTTCATCCATCCATCCATCCATCGATTTATCTTCATCCTTTTTCATCCATCCATCCATCCATCCATCCATCCATCCATCCATCCATCCTGATTTGTTTAACCATTTGTTTTGTTTTTCCGTGTGTTTCCATCAATCCATCCATCCATCTCTTTCAGCCTGATTGCCCTACCATTTAACCATTTGACTGTTTTTTTTCTTTGTGTTTTTTTTCTCTCAGAGCAGTGTGCTGCAAAAATTGCCTATCACGGGTAAAAAAAAAAAAAAAATAAAATTTTTATATCACGCCCTTGTATACTCAAAAACCCCATTAAGAAAAGCAAATTGCTAAGAGCAGCGACACATCAAAGTTTAAATTGACTGTTTTCATAAAAAAGTTATAAAAAAAAAAAAAATTTTTTTTATTCACTTCGTTTGTATACTCAAAAAACCTCACATTAGAATCAAAATTACTAGTGTGTGTTTGACACATCAAAGTTTAGTATTGAGCGTTTTCATAAAAAGTTTCGGAATCAGGTAAAATTTATAATTTTAAAATTTCATCACTTTGTTTGTATACTCAAAAGAACATTAGAATCAAAATTGCTAGTGTGTGTTTGACGCATCAAAGTTTAGCATTGAGCGTTTTCATAAAAAGTTACAGAATCAGGTAAAAAAAAATTTAAATTTGAACATTTGATTTTGGATACAAATAATATTAAAATCAAAATTAAACGAGTCTAAGATGATAATTTATTTTTTTGAATAGACAGAATTTTGAAAAAAAAAATTATGGAAAAAAGTAATATTTAAAAAAGTTTTATTGGATTTTTGTGTACATGAAAAATTTTGATATAATAATTGAAAGTACTAGTGTATTGGAAAAAGACAGTGTGATAAGAATTACGAAGCTAGCTGAATATTCAAATTTTATCACTTGATTTCATATATAAAGAATTACAAATTCAAAATTACTACTGTAACAAGGCAGTAATTTTTATTAAGATGAGGTAATGATTTCAGTTTTATTACTTGACTTCACATACACAAAAAAAAAAAACAACAAAAAAACAATAAAACAAATACAAAATTAAATTAAAAGTTACTGATGTGTTTTGATAACAAAATTTACACTATCTTGTTAAAGACTGTGTGAATGTATTGAGTATACGTGTGTTATATGTGTGTGTGTGTTTCCATGAGTGTGGATGTGCATACATCTATATAACATGGGTATGTTTTGTTGTTTAACTTTTTAAACCTAGATAACCAGGGTTTTTTTTCTGGATATTTTACAGAGAATCACTGGAAGCACTGTTGCAAAAAGCAGTGGCCCATTGTCCCAAAGCAGAAGTCCTCTGGCTGATGGGAGCCAAGTCAAAATGGCTGGCTGTACGTATTTTTCACATACATTACCTAACTGTCCTCATCTTGTCAGTAATGTGTTGTACGTATATCTTTGGTCGAAATTCTGTTCCGTTATCCAGTATTAAACAAATGTTTATCATTCACGTTTTTCCATGACGAAAAAAACTAAATTTGTGTTTTTTTTTTTTTTTTTTTTTTTTTTAATGAAAATATTTATTGATTATTTTGAACTGGAAGTAATTATTCATTCTTTCAAAAATAATTAGCAGTTTATTCTGAAACTGAAAATAATTCATACTTTTGAAATAAAATAATTATTTTTGTACTGAAAATAATTATTCATTCTTTTGAACTGAGTGTAATTATTCATGATTCTGAATTGAAAATAATTATTACATTCTATTGAAAAGAAAATTATTATTCATTCTTTTGAAAAGAAAATTATTATTTTTATAGTCATTACTATTATTATTCTACTGGAACTGGACTGAAAATAATGATTCATTCTTTTTAACTGAAAAACCCACTTTTGTTTTGTTTTACCCTGTTCATTCTTACTATCTCAGCTACCCTTTAATTATCATAACTACTGTAGTTTTTAACTGTGAACTATTGCAGTTTTCGGCTGTTAACTACTGCAGTTTTCAGCTGTTAACTACTGTAGTTTTTAACTGTTAACTACTGCAGTTTTTAACTGTTAACTACTGGAGTTTTTAACTGTTCACTACTGCAGTTTTCAGCTGTTAACTACTGTAGTTTTTAACTGTTAACTACTGCAGTTTTTAACTGTTAACTACTGGAGTTTTTGGCTGTTAACTATTGCAGTTTTCAGCTGTTAACTACTGTAGTTTTTAACTGTTAACTACTGCGGTTTTTAACTGTTAACTACTGGAGTTTTTAACTGTTAACTACTGGAGTTTTTAACTGTTCACTACTACAGTTTTCAGCTGTTAACTACTGTAGTTTTTAACTGTTAACTACTGCAGTTTTTAACTGTTAACTACTGGAGTTTTCGGCTGTTAACTATTGCAGTTTTCAGCTGTTAACTACTGTAGTTTTTAACTGTTAACTACTGCAGTTTTTAACTGTTAACTACTGCAGTTTTTAACTGTTCACTACTGTATTTTCAGCTGTTAACTACTGCAGTTTTCAACTGTTAATGTAACTACTGTAGTTTTTAGCTGTTAACATAACTACTGCAGTTTTTAACTGTTAAGTACTGTAGTTTGTACCTGTTAACATGTGACATGTTTGACCCTGCAGGGTGATGTTCCGGCTGCTAGGAGCATCCTGGCCCTGGCTTTCCAGGCGAACCCGAACAGCGAGGAGATCTGGCTGGCTGCCGTGAAGCTGGAGAGTGAAAACAACGAGTTCGAACGAGCTCGCCGTCTGCTGCAGAAAGCAAGAGCAAGTGCACCAACAGCCCGGGTAAGAAGACATTTTCTTATCAAAATAAAATTTTAAAAAAATGATGAAAAAATATTTTTAAATATTATTATTTTTATTTATTTTTGATTTTTAATATGACAATAATTGGTAAAGTTTTATATATGTAGAAATAATTTTTTTTTTTTTTTTTTTTTTTTAAATTACGTATCGAGTAATGCAGTATTGTTTATTTTATTTTATTATTTTTTAAATGATAGTAATCAATAAATAATAAAACGAATAACACATAAAAAAAATTATTTTATTGAAATTTGTGGGTTTTTTTTTTTATATGAGATTAATGAAAAAAATGTGTATATATTTTTTGTAATTTGTTGTTTTTTGTTTGAGAATGACTGGTAAAAAATGTTTGTAAAATTTAATATTTTTTTAAATTAAAAGTAATCAAAAAGTAATTAAAAAAATACAAAATGAACATTTTTTAAATTTACTGTTGTTTTTTTTTTTTTTTAAATGAAATTAATCAATAAATAATTTTAAAAAAATATATATTCTGTGTGGATAAATAAAAAATAATAATAAAATGGAAAAACATTATTAAAAAGAAATAACTAAAAAAAAATAATATAATAATAATAATAATAATAATAATAATAATAATAATAATCATAATAATAAAAAATAAAAGAAATGTCATTGTTGTTGTCAGTGTCAAATAAATAAATAAATAAATACCAAAGTGATTTACTTAGGAATATGCACTTACAAAAGTTTTTAAGAACTGCTGATTATTTAAAATATTTAGTTCATTGTTTTAATACTTTTCGTACTCAAATCATTTTTAACATTTTTTTTTTAAATGCTTTTTAGCTTAAGTATTCACAAACCTTAAGAATATAAATATTGACAATTACAGAATAAAGAATTACAATTGATTCTTATTTCAATGTATGTTTATTTAATTGTTGTTGTGGTGGTTGGTGTTGATGCTGCTGTTTCTGTTGCTGCTCTGTTAATGTTGTTTATTGCTGTTGTTTTTATGCTGTTCTTTCTTGAAGACTTTAGGAAAAATAAAAATAATAATTTTTTATTTTGACTTTTGTTTACAGGTGTTTATGAAGTCAGTTAAACTGGAATGGTGTCTGGGAGAGATTAACAATGCTAAGAAACTTCTGGACGATGCTGTCAGACATTATCCAGATTTTGCTAAAGTGAGTCCTGAATTTCATTATTCATTCATTCATTCATTCATTCATTGTTTTGTGGGGTTTTTTGGTAAAAGACAATTTTTTTGAAATTATTTACCAAAGCTTATTAATTTAATTGTTTATTGACACTTAATGTTTACTAACAATAAAGTATGATTATACAGCATGTGTCTTGTGGTGCAGTTTGTTTTCATCAGATAAAATAATTTTGTCAATGGACTTCTCATTTTTATTTATTTATTTATTTATTTACTTATTTATTTGCTTAATATTTATCGTTTTCATTGATTTATTGATTTATTGATTTATTAATTTATTTCTAATGGCTTCTGCCAATACTGTTTTTCAGTTTTTGTATTGAAACTGGAAAGGCGTTATATTAAAATGTTTGAGAATGATTGTCAGTACGTTGGTTATATATTGTTTGTGTTACAAATTTATTTTATTTTGTTTTCAAAGCTTGCTATGATGAAAGGTCAAATTGAGGAGCAGTTGGGTCAGTTGGAACTGGCTAGAGAGGCTTACAACCATGGGGTAAGTATTGAAATAAAAATAAAATTTGTATAAAAAAAACAAATATTTCGTTTATTTACTACTGTGATGTTATCTATATTTAAGAGAGAGAGGCTTATAATCATGGGGTAAGTATTGAAATAAAAATAAAATTTGTATATATAAAACAAATATATATTTCGTTTAGTTAAAATTGTGATATTATCTGTATTTAAAAAAGAAAGAAAGACAGAAAGAAAAAGATAAAGTTTTAAGATAATAATATAAATGAATAAATATAATAAATAACTTGAGTTTTTTTAAATAGTTTTGATGATAACAAAGAAAAGAAACTCAACAAATGTAAAAAGAAAATTAGTTACTGAGCGATGTTTTATCAGCTGCTTCCAAGTTTGATTTTAATGATGATGATAACAGTATAAATAATATTATTAAAGACAATATTGATAATAATTGCTTCTTTTACTTATTATTTTTTTCATAAAAATCTTTATAGAAAAGAAGAACATTTTTTTATGTATTTCTGCATACTTTTATGGGTGTGTGTTCGCATGTGCATTTGTGCATAAGCATACTTACATTTTTAAATAATTATACATATATAGATATAATAAATAACAAATGATACCTTTGATTTTCTCAAAGCTGAAGAAATGTCCAAACTCAATACCGCTGTGGTTGTTGTTGTCGAGACTGGAAGAAAGGGTGGGACAACTGACAAAAGCTAGGTCAATTCTGGAGAAGGCTCGACTCAAAAATCCACACTGCCCAGATCTGTGGTAAATTGCTGTTGTTGTTGACGATGTTGTTGTCGCTGTGGTAGTTGAATGTTGTTGTTTGTTTGTGCTGTTGTTATTATTATTATATTTATTATTATTATAACAATATTTGTTATTACTATTATTAGTCATTATTATTGTTATTAAGCTCATTTTAGTATTGTTATTGTTCTTATTACTGTTAGTAGTTTGAGTATTATCATATTATCATTATCATATTTGTTATTGTTATTGTTGTTGTTATAATGTTTCTGTTAGTTTTGTTATTTTTGTTATTATTAGTATTATTTTTTTTATTATCATCAGATGAGTGTTATACCATATTTATTATTATTATTATTATTATTATTATTATTTTTGTTCTTTTGTATTGTTTTTTTTTCTGTTATTACTGTAACTATTCTTATTTTTTTTAATCATGATTATGATTATTATTGCATTATTATTGTTTGTTCTTATTATAGTTAATTACTTTAATTATTATTTGAATGGAATCCCCATAAATGAATTTTTGATTGTCTTACACATACGTCAGTATTATGTATAAAATAGTTTTTGTTTCATATAACATTAAGTTGATAGTAACTTCAAAAAATGTTTTTGTTTGCAGGTTGGAGGCAGTGAGAGTAGAAAATAGATGTGGATTGAAAAATATTGCACACACACTTATGGCTAAAGGTAATTTATGTTTAATTTGAGCATTTTGTATCAGTAAAATGACGAAATGCAGTGACAGAGGGAACAAATTTATTCCTTTAACTATATAAATGAATAAATGAATAAATAAATGAATGAATAAATAAATAAAATTTAGAATTACCATCATTTTTTTAAATTTTAATTTTTTTGATGTTTTAGATTTGTTATAGCGGCCATATAAATACATTTTTGTATGCTTTTAAAATTACTGATTTTTATTAGTTACCGATGCGCAATCTTTGCTAACAATAAAGTGTAAAAATAAAAATAACCAAATAGAAATTTTTTGATAAGAAAGACAAAGTTACCATATTTATCAAATATTTATTTAAGCAGTTACAAACAGAATGATACCTTGTGTGTGCAGAAAAATTATTTACACCATTTGAATAATCATCCAGAAATATACCAGAAGTGATTTGTTATTTTATTTTGACACTGAACTAGGAATGTTAATTTAATTTTACTTCCGTAGCTTTACAGGAATGTCCAAACTCGGGAATTCTGTGGGCAGAAGCGATCTTCATGGAACCAAGACCCCAGAGAAAAACCAAATCGGTCGACGCCCTACGTAAATGTGAACACGACCCTCACGTTTTACTAGCTGCTTCTAAGTAAGTTGTCACTACATTTTTTTAATAATGATGAAGATAAAGGTGATTGTGATAATGATGATGATGATAAGAATGATTATGATTCTGTTGATAATGATAATAATAATAATAATAATAATAATAAAAATGTTAATAATAAATGTGTTGTTACTACTGTTAGTGATAGTGCTGCTGCAACTGCTGCTACTACTACTACTACTAATAATAATAATGGTAATAACAACAACATCAATATTGATAATAATTTTAATAATAATCATAAAAAGAACATAAATCATAATTCTAATTTTATTAATAATAATAACTATAATGAATTTTACAGTAGTAATATAAGGAGTTTACATGTTGTCTTTATTTGGATGAGTTCAGTAACAGCATCACAGAATATTTTCATGTGATATACAATCTCAGAAATATGACTGGTATTAGAAGTCAGAGAGAGAGAGAGAGAGAGAGAGAGAGAGAGAGAGAGAGAGAGAGAGAGAGAGAGAGAGAGAGAGAGAGTTTTAGATTAAGATTTGTTTCAGACAGACAGTTTTGGACAAAGAAAGCACTGTGGGACACACACACACACACACTAGGACACAACTTAATACAGATTTTTGCATTTATTTATTCTAAACTTTGTTTCTGCAGGTTGTTTTGGACTGAAAGAAAGATCAGCAAGGAGAGACTGGTTTTTAACAGAACTTTATTCTAAACTTTGATCCAGACCTTGTTTTGGACTTGAGAGAAAGATCTTCAACAAGATTGGTTCAACAGGACTGGTGAAGATTGATCCAGACCTCACTGTTGTTCTTTTTGTTTCTTTGTTTATTTGCTTAACTCATTTATTTGTTTCTTTGTTTGTTTTTATTTTTAAATTGTTTATTTGTTCATTTTTTTTATTTGTTTGTTTTGTTTATTTGTTATTTATTCATTTTATTTATTCATTATTTGTTTATTTATTTACTTATTTATTTCTTTATTTATAGTTAAAAAAAAAGGTTTCTCATATGATAAGAATGTCTTAGTTTTTGTAGAAAACTGACTGAAAAAATTTTGTAATTTTCTTTTGATTACTTTTTATTTATTACTATTTTGTGTAATTGTGTGTATGTAATGTACTGACATTTACGTACAATATATTCCTGATTATACTAATAAAGTTTCTATGAATTCAGACATAAACACACACACACTCATACACGTGTGTGTGTGTATGTGAGAGAGAGAAAGATAGATGGATGGATTAATGGATGCATAAATATTTAAAACATCCAATTTGTTTATCTAGAATTATTCATTCACATGAACACAAAACACAAATACATTTTACAATTTTATTTTTATTTATTTATTCACTTATATATATGTGTGTGTGTGTGTGTGTGTGTGTGTTTGTGTATATATGTATGTATAACTATATATATTTTTATATTTTTTTATTTTTTTTTTTTTTTTCTCATGATTACAGCAATCACAGAAACAAATTGCCAAGAAATGCATCCAGTCTGAACCCCATCATGGTGAATATTGGTGCAAAGTGTCAAAAAACATCCAGAACTGGAGACTGAGGACAGAGGAGTTACTTCCCATTGTGGCGAGGTCACTTCCCCTTCCTACATGAGAGCTTTGATAATTTACAAAGCACTTCCTGTCATCTTCAATCTGATTGGATAATCATTTCATTGTCATTTGTATTTTTTTTTTTTTTTTTGTCATTTTGGATAATAAATTCATAATATCTTCACCTTTCATTGGATCATTTATCTAAGCTTCATCTTGATTGGATATCCAGAAATGTGACGTGGATCCTGATTGGGTCATTGACAACAGGTTATGAAAAGAGGTGGAAAGTGAAATTTTTTTTTTTTTTTTTAACAGAACTTTCTAATGAAGTTTAAAACTGTATCCATGACAAAGATACTTGAGCATTTTTCTGATGGAAACATGTGAAAAATTATTTTCACTTTGTTATAAAACATTATTATAAGTAATACATCATCAACAGAAATTTGATATAAATTATACTGTTCAGGAGGCATATTTTGTAGGAATATGTATAATTTCATTGTGTCACATAATTGTCTTATTTCTTGAAAAAAAAAAAAATAAATAAACAAAAATGACACATTTTATAATCATTTATACTGGAATAATTAGGTTTAAAGAATTACTGGATTGATATGGGAGGACATTTTTAATTTTCAAAATGTGTTGCTTCACATCTGAGTTAAAATTTCTTGTGACAAAAAAAACAAAAAAGAAAACAAATGTCATTTTCTTGTTCTTGCCCTAGATAAAATAATAATAAAGAAAGAAAAGTGAAGTACAATATCTTTATTTGAAAACTGATTAACACAACCGTTCATTTCTGAATTGGTTTGTTCCATTACTATGATTACCCTATGAATATTTGTTCTCACAATTTATTCAAATGTAATTGTTAATGTAAAAATTAAAACTGTTTATACATCATTTTGCTTTTAGTTATTTATTTATTATTTTATATGATTTCTGCTGAAAGATATCCAGAATTTAGTGATTTCTTTATTTAAACAAATCAGAATTAACATTATGATCATTGACAACTTCATAGTAACAATAACAGTAACAAGAACTGGTAATGCAATTGAAATAAATAGTAAACAATACAAATGTGAATATTAATCTTTTTTTTTTTAACTATTAATAGACAAGTAACAGAAAGAATTATCTAAATAAAACAATAGGTAAACAAATGTTAAAAAAAAGAAGAAAAACAACAAATTGTTTACCTTTCTTTTTCAAAGTAAGTGAAAGATAGAATAAGGTAACCTGAAAAAAAAAAAAAAAATAAAAAATTAAAATGAAACAATAAAATAAAAGATGTGTGATCTTTCCATATCTTTTAAAAATAAATAATTTACATACAGATTTCTACAAACAGCATTGCCAAAAAAAGAAAAAAAAAAATAATAATAATAATAATAATAATAATAATAATAATAATAATAATAATTAACAAAAAAAGATAAATAAAAGAAAAAAGAAATGCTGTGTTTAAGTTTTGGCATAACCATTTTTATCTTAGGATAAAGAAGAAAAAAAAATTCTGGCAATTTTGTGAAATTATTGAGATGAATGACAATATTATTTTGGTTAAAATACTCTTGACATTATCTGAAAAGTTTTTGAACTGGGATACAATACAAATCGTCAACAGCCCAACGCACAAGTCTCATCATTTTTCAAGTTAAGGAATCCCGATTTTAAGATCTCCTAAACCACTTTTTGTTATTTAGTAAATATTACTGATGCAGTCAATGAAATATTTTTCTATCTCAAAATCTCTTCATTTTTTTCCTTCTCCCCTCCCCCCAAAAAGCGTCGATGTTATATTAATTCGAAAGTAAAATACGAATTAATGTTAATGGCGAAAAAACCAACAAATAGCATAATAACCATAAATTCGTTAATTAATTACAGCGATTAGGGAGAAAGCTGACATTTATTTACACCATAAATTAATAATAATAATAATAATAATAATAATAATAATAATAATAATGTTTTTATGACATCAAACATAATCAAATATTCTGAAAACCAGAAATGGTCTATTAGTATTAGTTTATTCTGCATGGTTCTTAAATTTTTGCTTTGTTTGTTTTGGTGTCCAGTCTCAATTAATAAAGAAGTATAACAGTCAAAGTGAAAGTTTAAACATATCTGGGCTGTGTCCTTTTTTTTAATATTGTTTTTATAACTGTCTAGTTGTTCAGTTTTATAAGAGAAAACATAACTACAATTCGCCACAGACGCGATCCGTCACGATTCCAATTATGAAAGGTTAAAATGCGGATATCAAATATCTTGCATTACACTGTCACACTTAGTTATGCGTGATGGATAGGTCGCTCAAAATAAAATAATAATTTGGAATTAACGATATTTTTGTTTTGTTTCTTTCTTTCTTTCCATTAGTTGATCGTTAGGTGCACTTTACTACTACTACTACTACTACTACTACTACTACTACTATTAATAATTATAATAATAATGTGGCCCATGTATATAAACAAATTAATATACTTCAAGAAATGATTTTTTTGTTTCATTCTATGTATTTATATAATAATTTATTATTATTATTATTATTATTATTATTATTATTATTTTTAACCTTTTTACCGTTTCTGAACTGGAGTTCTGTTTGTTTGACTGCATAATTTAATATTTCGTTGAACGAAGTCTATAACTTCCTTCAACAATTAAATGGTCTGGTGGTTCACGTCCACAGCAACAAATTTCTGTGTCTGTAAATCCCAGAAATATTGCGATGATCAAACCGTAGGTGCTGTTAACGACGGCCACAATGTAGGTTGTAAGCGTGGCACCAATGCCAAGGTCCGCGTGCAAACTGACGTTTAAAAACACTTCTACTGCTAGGCAGTACGCGACAAGAAATAGTCCCCTAGCACTTCCTTCTTTCAGAAACTCTAGTTCGGAAGAACTGCGGATGAACATAGTGTTGGTGTGAGAAGGATTCTTTTTGCAGGCGACACTTACGCAAATGACGAACAACACAAAAGCGACGAACAGACAAGCCGTTTTGGGTCCGTCTGCTATCCAGTGAGTTCCGTTTAATTTTTGTACCTTACAGAACGTGTCCTTAGTGGTGACGTACCGAGCAGTAGCCAGCCATGCCGGAGTAAACACGAGAGGGATGCCGAAACCAAGAAGATACATAAGCAGAAGACGTCCGGACCGGAAGTGGCAGCTCATCGCTGGAATTACGTAGTTGATGCCAAGTGACATGATCCACGAAACGGTGGCTATTTGAAAGAAGCGAGCGACGAAAACGACGGCTTGACAGACGTTGTCCTTTCGTAACATCGCGGCAGTTTGTTTGTCCAGCTGGTCTATAGACAGATCGGCCACTGACGCCAGGGAAAGCGCCATCGCAGACGAAAACAGCGGAATCAGCACTTGGTGACGTCGGCTCTTTTTCGACGCGTTGCACGCGAACAGCAGCACAGCCATCACCAGAGCCGTGACGGAGAGCGAGTGGAAAACGAAGGCGACGACGTGGTCGTAGCGCATCAGCGGGATCGTCTGCTCGCGGCTGCCGGCAAGCCGAGGTCGAACGGTCAGCGTTTCGGTCTCGCAGTTGGTGTAGTTGGTCCACTCCCGCGTCGAGGTGGGAACGCGGTACCACTTCCCGTCCGCCTGGCAAGTCTTGTACGCATATTTCCTGACGTCGAAACCGGGCAACGGCGGACACGGCTTCCGCAGGGTGTTGCCCGGCATCGTCGGAGGCCAGCACAGCATGCCGTCCCACGTGGCGTCGCAGAAGAACGCAGGGGAGACGGTGTTGCTGTATTTGTCGTAGCACTGTTGTCTCGTTTTGGGCTCTGCCGTCGTCGTCTTCGGGACTTCCATTGTAAAATCTCGACTGTTTGCAAGTTTCACAGTGAAATGATAAGCAGTTGGTCACGAGTGTTTTTTCGTTCACATTACGTACGAACAGACATTTAACATGTTTTTATTTGTCCACGTAGATGAATATATACACTAATCCACAAATATTTTTTGACTTGCAGTGTTCCACAAATGTGTAATGTGTTCACGGTTCCCACAAATAATTTTTTTTTTCTTCACAAACGAATGTTCACAATTCCAGAAATGTTTTTCATGACAAGTAGTATATGTATATATATATGTACAAATCTACAAATCTGTGTCCAAATTATTTCCTTGTCTTTTTCCAAGTCTTTCTATTTCATCTTAATATTATTCCCTTTATCTTTCTTCTTTCTTCTTTTTTGTTCCTTCTTATTCCTTCTTTCTTCTTCTTCTTTTTTCTTTTTCTTTCTTCTTATTCTCTTTCTTTTTTTTTTTTTTTTTTTTTTTATTGTTCTCCTCTTTTCTTCTCCTTTTTTACTTTTTGTTCTGTCTTATTTTTTCTTCGTGCCCTCGCTCGCCAAATGATTTTCAGTGATTAACAAACCGCTCTGTTCGCGTGCTCGGTTATGTAGTGAAATCATAGCAGTGACGTGTAAGCCCCTCATTAAGAGAGTTAATGGAAATACAGGAACAAAATTGAATTAATTTGCAATAATTAATGTTGTGACCTTTTAACTGTTCTTGCCGAACTAATTGTAACTGCGTTTTTTTAAGTGGAAAGGTTCTAACGAGAGTGTTGTAAAATTAACATGTGGTAAATACAAATTAATAAAGATAAACTATTTTTCGTGCCTATATTTGTCGTATTCTTGGAAGTTACAATTTTTGTTTCATTTTTATTTTGGATGCTCTCTCTCTCTCTCTCTCTCTCTCTCTCTCTCTCTCTCTCTCTCTCTCTCTCTCTCTCTCTCTCTCTCTCTCTCTCTCTCTCTCTCTCTCTGGTTACCATAAATTTGTAATCTGAATGAATGTTTCTATAAATATAAAATAAATGTGTGTGTGTGTGTGTGTGTGTGTGTGTGTATATATATATATATATATATATACTGTAAAGGCATTTGCTGTATATGTATTTGTATGGTATTCGGTATCATCTAAGCATTTAATTTATATGTGAGGGTACCGCATTTGGTATATATAAAAACACACATATTAAATGTTTTTAGATACAAGATTTATATATCTTGTATAAACAAACATTTAATATGTGTGTGATTCTGATAAACATTTACCAGACGTTTAATAGCCTTGCGTGTTTGTGTGAGTATGTATGTGTGTGTGTGTGTGTTGTGTCTGTAATATGTGATTATTCATTTAATATGTCTGATTATTCATTTTTAAATTTTTAATATTATTCATTGTGTATTAGTATATGCATGCATAGTTAGTGGATATATTTGAGTGCATGCATGCGTGCATTTATAGGTATACATCTTGTACATCACGTGTGTGTATGTGTGTATTTGGTACCAACATATACTCATACATACATACATATATCATGTAAGGCATACTGACACATAGAAACATACAAACATACAACTATACTTATATTCATACATACATAAATACCTAACTACGTACGTACCTACGTACATACATAGATACAAATAATATACATACACAAACAATATACATTTACAGGGTGTCCCATAAGTTTCCGTGCATGTGTCACCAACGTATCACCAACGTATCACCAACGTATCACCAACGCCACTACAATCACAACTCCAGCTGTGCTTGAACGTGTTATGTAACAGTGGAGGACATGCATTGAAATGTGTTTTCAGCATAATGGCAGTCATGTAGAGCATGTTATATAAATAAAAATGTGTTTTTCATACAAAAACGGTTATTTTTCCTATGTATGGAATTTTATGGGACACCCTGTATATCTTACATGTAGTAATACATATATATATACACGTGCATACATTTTATGCTCACAAACACACACACACACACACACACACACACACACACATCTGCATTGTAAAGTATATACGTTGTTATACTGTCTAGACAATTTGTCTGATTTATCAGGATGCTTTAATTACATGAAAGCGATAAGATGTTTGTAAATGTTTCGTTGGAGTTTGCAGGAATGTGTTCCTCTCATAATTATAGCACAACCCCCCCCCAAAAAAAAACACACATAATATGTTTGACACCAATTAACTGTTAATGTTAATAACACGTAGAAAAGTCGATGTAGTCATTCATCATTTTGTTACAAATTTCTATACGTTATATTTGTTACCATTAATAATGCGTATGACACTCTGCTGTTAATATTTAGTTCTGTATTTTCAAAAGCATTTTGTTCACGTAAGCGGTGTCAATAACAAATATTTATCGTTTGTTCGCAAACATTAAAAACATTTTGTTATTTTCTTTCACAGTTTCTGATGGGTTATTTATTGTATTTTTAAAAATAATAATAATAATTACTTTTTATCAGTTATCTTTCCTTTTAAAAACCTAATCTTTTGTTGACGCTTTAGCGAATGATTGGTAGATTAAATTTCGTTCAGATTATATACTACTACCACTACTGATGATGATGATGATGATAGTGATGATAATAATTGTGATAATAATAATGATGATGATGATGATACTACTACTACTAACTAATAAAGCTAGATGATGATGATACTACTACTACTACCAATAGTATTAACAGCATCCTCAGCAGAAGTAGAAGTAGTACTACTGATCGTATTAGTAGTAGAATTAGTAGCTGCAGTAGTAAGATTTTTCGTCATGATTATGATCATGATGCTTCGTCTTCTTCTTCTTCTTATTATTATTATTACTATAGATGTTTTAAGGTAGCGTTATGGCTATTACTTGGTTGATGACATAGCACAGAGTGGGTGGGGCGGGATAATGAGAGAGCGATACAAATTAGGGTTGACTGGAGAGAGAGAGAGAGAGAGAGAGAGAGAGAGAGAGAGAGAGAGAGAGAGAGAGAGAGAGAGAGAGAGAGAGAGAGAGAGATGACGGACTGATAGAAGGATAAAATCAGAGAAAAGACAAAACACACACACACACACACACACACACACACACACACACACACCTGTAAATGCTAAACTTAATCAACTGCATGACTGACAGTTTGCCTACATCTGGATGTTTTTCGTAGCACACGGAAAGAAAAAAAAAATTTGGAAAACGAAATAGAAAGAAAAACAAATGCATTAATAAAAATATTTTAAAAGCATCTGAAAACATCGAAAGTAATTCTCTTCAGAAAAAGAAAACGAGAAAGAAATAAAAGAAGAGATAAAGCAACAACACGAACGTCAAGAGCATTAACTTCTGACTGTGTTACTAATGGTTGGTTATTTCTTTGTAACGTGATTTATTAGTTTTTTTTTATATATGACAACAACTTTAATACTGACCACGTATTTAAAAATTAATCCTGTCGGTCATTTAAAAAAACTGTGGGTTTTTTTCTTATCTTTCATTGGATATTATTGCATTAACGAAATTCTAATTGGTTTTGTTGGCTGTTACACTGTTACGTGTAAATCGATCACGTGCTTAATGTGACTGACATGATTGGTTGAAACAGTTTGTATAGCGTGATACTGAGGACGAGGCTAAATTGAATGCACGTGATTCTCAGGTTAAATATAAAAAATGAAATCTGCACTATGTTAGAACAGCGGTGTTAGAAATTAATCAGTTTTGTGCTGATGTTAGAAAATTGTTCGTATTTACTCAAAGGTTGACATGCTTCTTAAAAGATTCACTATTCCTTCTGTGTTTTCAGGTATGTATTGGTGACAGAAAATCGTCAGAGTTTGTTTTAATATCACACAATTGTCAGTTTTGTAGTAATCTAAGAAAATTGTCAGTTTTGTAGTAATCCTAGAAAATTGTCAGTTTTGTAGTAATCCTAGAAAATTGTCAGTTTTGTAGTAATCTTAGAAAATTGTTAGTTTTCCAGAAATGTTAGAAAATTGTCAGTTTTATGGTAATCTTAGAAAATTGTCAGTTTTGCCGTAAAGTTAGAAAATCGTTAGTTTTCCAGAAATGTTCGAAAATTGTCGGTTTTGTACTAATGTGGAAAAATGGTCACTTTTATAGTTAAATTCGAAAATTGTCACTTTCATAGTAATGTCACAAAGTTATTAGTTTTGTACTAACGTTAGAAGGTTGTCAGTCTTGAACTAATGTTAGAAAATTGTGAGTTTTATAGTAATCTTAGAAAATTGTCAGTTTCGTAGTAATCTTAGAAAATTGTGAATTTTGTACTAATGTTAGTTAATTCTCAGTTTTGTACTAATGTTAAAAAATTGTAAGTTTTTTACGGTTACAGAATTTGCTAGAAAATTATCATTTTTATAATAATGTTAGAAATTTACTGGTTTTGTAATAATATTAAAAAATTGTTAGTTTTGTGGTAATGATAAAAAAAAAAAAAATGGTCGTTAAATTAGATAAATAGTCATTTTTGTAGTAAACTGTGAGTTTTGTACTAATGCCAGAAAATTGTTAGTTTCATAATAATGTTAGAAATTTATCAGTTCTGTACTGATGTTAAGAAATTGTGAGAATTTGTAATAATGTTAGAAATTTATCAGTTTTGTGGTAACGTTTGAAAATTGTGAGGTTTACAGTCATTTATTATATTACTTTACTACATTAGTCATGTGTAGACTAGTAAAACATTTTCTATAGTAATTCATTATCCTACGTTTACATCTTAGTTACCTGTAGATGCAGGAACAACATTTTATTGTCAGTTATCATGTTAATTTACAACATAGTCATGTGTACAATAGTCAAACTCTTTGTTACGTTCATTTATTATCTTCTTTACTATTAGCAGAAATTTGTAGTCAGTAATAATTTATAAGTTTATAAAATTTACAGAACTGTTAATCAGAATAACACTACAATTAAATAATCTGAGTGATTAGTTATTTGTTGAATTTATTTCCAGTTTGTTGTAGCGAATCTTGTGAGAATGGACAACGTTACAAGACTGAATCCTGCACTGACTACTCGTGACGTCACGGGCAACGTCACAACAGTACTTCATTATACTGGTGGCATCTATCAACTGAGTGCTTCTGACGTTGCCGGCATTCACATATTTCTGATGTGTATAGATGTTCCTGCCAACGCTTTAGTGTTTGTTCTGACGAGCGAAAATAAACTTGGTGCTCTTTCCTACCCGATTTATTTGAATTTTCTGGCTCTTTCTGACAGCCTCGTTCTCATAACCAAAGGATATGATGCTATTATGTCTTTGCCTATGATAAACTTTCCAGATATCTACGAAAATATTCCATGTTGGCTGCGGTGTGTTTTCGTCAAGTTTCCGATCATTACGTCACCGTGGTTGCTGGTTGGTCTCTCGCTGGACAGATGCATTTGTATTTGTCACCCAATGATACGAGAAAAATTCTGTACGCGCCGCAAAGCGTATTTCTTCTGTTGTTGCGTTCTCGCGGTCTCCCTGTTGATCACTTCGCGATACATAGCAGATGACTACCCAGATTACGTGTTCAGTCAGTGTTACCTTAAAAATTCAAGTTTCCAGAGTCTACACGTCACCGCAACATTCTTTGGTGATCTGCCATGCTTTTTTTAGAAACAGTGAAGGTCTATCACATCATCATTCGAATCTTGGCCGGGCCCATTCCTTGTTTGTTTCTTTTCGTTCTAAACGTACGAATAATTGTGTACATCCAAAAGAGTAATCGTTTCAGAAACAAATGTTCCTTAGAATCCACCCAGGGAAAGATCAGTTTCAAACAAACAAAGTCATGGCCATCACTGCTAGTTAGCTTTTGCGCTCTAGTTACGTTGTTACCAATATCTGTCTGGGAATGTGTCTACTTGTATATCCCAGGCGATGATACCACTTGGGCACATCTTATGAATGCCAGATATACCTTTCTTACAATCTATACGTTCAATTTTGCACAGAAATTTTTCATATTGCTTGCAAGTTCAGCTAACTACCGTCACATCCTCAAAACCAAATTGCGATGTTGCTGTGCTCCTTGGAGAAGAAATGCACCTAATTAAAATTTGTAAAAATCACAAATGAAACTTAATTAGTTAATATCAAAGATGAAGCTTTCTCTGCTATCGAAGATTAAAAAATGTTACATTTATGTTATGGAAATTTATATATATATATATATATATATATATATATATATATATATATAATTATTTAAAATAAATGAATTTGACACAGCTTTGAAACATCTTCAAGACAAGAGGGAAACAGTTTTATCGCTTTATACGTGAAAAGTTATCGTCGAAAAAGTAAAAAAAACCTGAAATGCAAATCAACATTAATGTGTATTAACGAATTACAGGCTGACAGAGTAAATTAAGACTTTGAAATTAAAAATTTGTATTGATCAGTTATAAAGCGAAACAATCTCATCAACAACGTAAATATAACGCTGAAACTAAAATAAAAATAATAACAGTAACACTAAAAATAAAAAGTGTTTTTTACTACTGGAAAGTTACCATTGCGAAATTATTTTCTTCAGACTATAAAACAAATCGCTGAAACAAATGTGAAATCAAATGTAAATTGAAAGGTTACGGCGAATAAAGACGCCTCCAAGCGTATATAAAAGATCGGTCTTGCCAACGGTCATTTCAACATATTGTGTGTAAGATATAAGCCATACAGATGAATACAATGTATACAAGAGATCAGCGGGACAACAGATTATTGTAAAGAACGTAAAAGATAAGCGAAACAAAATGACTCTTGAACGTGTACAAAACGTGTACTATAGAACATATTATTTCAACGTGCATAAGAAGCGAGCCTTTACAGCTTGTAAGCTCAGCTTATGAAAGAGCTTTTCTTCACACTAGATGATATCAGTGTACATAAGATGTGAGCCTTTACAGCTGATCAGGGAAATGGTGAGAAAATGAAAACGTTTTTGAAGAAGTGTTGACAAAGTGAACGGTAGTCATATTAATCTGTCGTGAATCAATCTGAGGGAGGAAACGTAATGTCTGGTGTATTCAAGATTTGAATTCTGTCTAATCTTTCAAGAGAATACGTGACATTGTGATTACTGAAATGAATTTGATGAAATTGAAAAACAGATCAATTTATAATCATGATTTGAGAAACATTCTGAATACCAGTCTTGGTATCCAACTCACTCTGACTGATCAAACGTCTTAGTTTTTCTTAAAAATAAAAATAATGAAAACTGTTGACGATTTCTAAACGTCACATGAAAAAATTTATTAACATTTTCCCCTGTAGTCAGACAGTTTTAACAGTTCGAATCTCGCAGTTTCATCATGCAACATTTTTCACCTATCAAAAGCAACTGAGGATCATGTTTATATTTGGATTAATATTCCAAGTGAAATACATGTTGTTGTTTTTTTTTTTAATTTGTATAACATAAAAATAAGTAAATGCTTAATTATGTGTCTTAGATACTTTTTATTTAATGTATATTTTGTATTTAATAATTACATTATGAACAAATAATTAATATGTAACTTAATGTGTTGTGCAGTTTCTATCTATAATGTATATAATGTTTTGTATAAATTACAATCTGATAAGATGTTTTGTATAAATTACAAACTGTCATAAATAACTGTACACATAACATTACGAAAGAGTCTTCCAAAAATAATATTTTATACGATTTTTGCCGTTGAATGACTTTTAATCTTTAATAACAAACAATAACAATTTTTTCGTATGTTAACTCAAAATTATACTGAAAATCTCAAGTTCTTTTTCATTCTTGTCTTTCTTTTTCTTCTGTTTTTTTCTTTTGTTTCATTTTTTTTGTCTTTTTTTTGTTTGTTTTTTTCCATTTCTAATTAATATACGAAGTATAGAAACAAAAGAGTAAAGATAAAAATGTGTGGGTTCAGCCATTTTCTGTAGTTGTGACGTCATTACATATAGGGCGGATTGATAGTTATTGAAACCAATGCAAACTGGTACTTCCGCTATGCGATGACGTCACGACTACAGAAAAATGGCGCAGCTCAAATGTCTTTATTTGTATAGTTTCGTTTCTATATATCCTTATAAACTAAATCTAGACGTATACAACAATAAATGTTTTTAAATGACATCACTATTATTATTATTATTATTATTATTATTATTATTATTATTATTATTTATTTATTTATTTATTTATTTATTTATTTATTTTATTTTATTTTATTTTATTTTTTTTTTTTTGAAAATCATTGTTGTGAAGAAAATTCATCATGTTTCTTCTTTTTTCTTTTCTTTCTTTTCTACGCATTTAGCTGTTCTGTTCACTATACTAAAATCATTAGACATGTAATGTTTTTAAATGACATCACTGACTTGAAATACTTCATAAATATTAACTTGTTGGCTATTATAATAATAATAATAATAATAATAATAATAATTATAATTATTATTATTAATATTATTATTTATTTATTTTATTTTATTTTAGTTTATGTTATTTATTTATTAATTTATTTTATTTTATTTTAGTTTTTTTTTTTTTAATTTTTTTGAAATTCATTATGAGAAGGAGAATCTAATATTCAGAATCTAGAACATAATTTAATAATTCTTCTCCTGTTTTTCTCTTGAAACAATTTCAGTATAAACATAATGAAAAATATCAACGGTTTTAATTATTATTATTGTTGTTGTTGTTGTTGTTGTTGTTGTTATCATTATGCTCTATTTTACTGTTATTTGTTGTCGTTTCAAGAGAAGACAATCTATAAATTTTCATTTTATTTGTAAAGTGCTTATTAAGTTTCCCACGCAAAACAACTTCACTCTCATCTGAACAATTAATAAATGTTTGCATTTTCTTTCTTTTTTTTTTTCTTTTTTTTTTTCTGTTCTGTTCTGTTCACTTAATAAAACCATTACACTTCACTTTGTTATGTTTAATTAATAATCGTTAATGCTAAACTTATTTTTATAGTGTCTTTGCATGTTCTCTTGACATCTATGAAATATTTTAATAAATTTATGCTAAATAGTAATAACAGGGATAACAATGATGATGATAATAATAATAGTGATAATAATGATGATGATGATGGTAATAATAATAACAACAACAACAACAACAACAACAACAACAATAATAATAATAATAATAATAATAATAATAATAATAATAATAATAACAGTAACAGTAACAATAATATTAATGAAAGACGTTTGGCATCAATAAGCTATTTATTAGATATTTGTTTTCTTGGAAATTATTTTTTTTTTTTTTCAAGAACTAAAACTATATGGTTTTTTTTATTTTTCTTGAAATTTTAATAAAATTTTTATTCATAGAAATTTCATTTGTATTTTTTCAAAAGTCAAATAAATGAAGCTCCTTTTTCTTCGTTTCTTCTTTTTTATTCATTTACTTTTCAACTGTACTGAGTGGAAAATACAACAGATTTGTGCTGTACTACACGAATGTTCTCGCAGACGACAGAAATCTATTTTAAGACAATAACTCACAATGGTTCAGAGTTACCTCACCCTTGACTTCCTTGCTACGTCATCAGTGCCAATGATCCTTTCCTAAATATTCCATAAAATTGTAAAGAACTTATTTACGATGAAAAATAGGTGCAACTGCTTATGATACAATACCAGTGGCTGAAAAACAATTATCAAATTAAGAAATATATATATATATATAATTATTAACAAACAACAACTTAGAGAAAAACAATACAAGTCTTATTATCAACTTAAAAAGAACTTTCATCAATCAATATAAAAACAAGAATGTCATCAGAAATTTAAAAGTTACTTTGATCAACAATTTAAGAAATTTCATCAACAGTTTAAGGACAACTTGAATCAACAATTTGAAAATAACATTAAAAAAAAAAAAAAAAAAAAAAAATTTAGAAACTTTCATCAACAGTTTAAACATAACCAATGTTTGTGTGTGTATATTGATATAGACAGACAGACAGACAGGTAGACAGACAGGCAGATAGATAGATAGACAAACAATTAAATTCAGAGGTATTTAATGTTGATAAATATATACGTTCACTCAATAATAAAATAACGTATCATAGTGGGAAAACTAATTTTCTTCGTCCTGTTATGAAATTTTGGCTCAGCTGTAGTGAGATGGCAGACCGTACACCACAGCCAGTTGTGTAATGATTTACCACGGTTAGGATGACTGTATAATGGGACAGCGACAAGAATTGGTGAGCGATATAAAAAAGACAGTTTTGTTTCTTTTTTCTAATTGATTCTCGAGTAAAAAACAACAACTGAAAGCATCATTAACTAGTTATAATTAACTATACTGTAACTCTGAATTAAAAAAGGTCTCATTCTTTGAAGTTATTCAGTGTTATGCGAGTTTGAAAAAAAACCGATAGAATTCTTTGAAGACTTGAGTGCATTACTCTTTGATGAAATGAAGAAAAAAAAAAAAACGAAATTGTTAATGATAGTTAATTTAGACAGAGTGTGGTAGTTTTAATTTGATGATGACGTATTTGAAAACGGGTGTGGTGCCGCCACCCACAAAGTTCTGAATCACTGTTCTAAGTTTGCAACAGTGTTTCTCTCGCAGAAAATAAAAATAAAAAATAAAATAAAAGATAATATGCTTGATATGAAATACTGTTAATGTAAAAAGCATGTTGAAAAGTCGATACATTTCATAAACCTTTTTTTGTTTTTTTTGGTTTTAACGAATGTCTACAAGTTATATTTGTTACAATAAATAATGAATATATGGCAGTTTGCTGTTAATATTTGGTCTGTATTTTCAAAAGTTTTTTTCACGTAAGCGCTACCAAAATAACAAATATTTATCGTTTGCTCGCAAACATTAAAAACATTTTTATATTTTGATTCACAGTTTCCCGATGGGTTGGGTTATTTGTTATATTTTTTAAAATAATAATATTTAACTTTCATAATTTTTAATTATTTAATTTTTATTTGTTTTATAATTTTATTTATTTATTTATTTATTTTTATTTTTATTTTCTTGTTTTTACGAAACTAATCTTTTGTTGACGCTTTATCTCAAGCTGAAGTAGCGGGTTTCCAAATGACGTCAATCAATTGTTGACGTCATAATTCGTGGCGTTAATCGAATAACGACGAGGTAAGAAATATTGATTATCGTTAATTCCCTTTTTCTTGATCTTTAAATCAGCTGGATTTCAGATTATAGACTACTAGTACTACTACTACTAATGATGATGATGATGATGATGATCATTATAATGATTAATAATAATAATAATAATAATAATAATAATAATAATAATAATAATAATAATGGTAGTAGTACCAGTGATAGTATTAGTACTATAATTAGGAGCTGTAATCATCATCATCATTATTATTATTATTATTATTATTATTATTATTATTATTATTATTATTATTATTATTATTATTATTATTATTATTATTATTATTATTATTATTATTATTATTGCATACCAAGCAAAGATGTCCAAACCACCACTTTACATATTAATGGGAAACTGATTTTTTCTGTTCTCTGTTACGTAATATTCTTGCAGATGTTTTGCGTCAGAACTGCAGCTACTTGTATGATGACATGCCACGGAGAAACAAGCGCGGGCGGGGGGGGGGGAGGGGCGGATAATCGGAGAGATACAAAAATATGGGTTGAACAGCATGGCACTGAACTAACTATATCGTTATCGTAATTTGACGACGGCGTAAACAGTAAAGCGATACTACCGATAAAAATTTGTTCACTTTAGGAATCTGCACAAACAATAATTGCAGGTAGTTTTCGTTGTAGTTGCGACAGAAGAATTAATACTTTGTGCGTGTGTGTGTGTGTGTGTGTGTGTTTGTTTCTCTGTGTGTGTGTATGTGTGTGTATGGGGGCATGCGTGTGTGGGGGCATTTGATGTGTTCGTGAAATTTTCACTGGGAAGTGTGGAGAATAGACATGCAGTACAAACACCTATAATGTAAACGATAACTGAATTATTATTAAAACACACACACAGACACACACACACTCTCTCTCTCTCTCTCTCTATCCATGCACAAAAAGGTATGCTACATAAATTGTGTTTCTTTTGTTATTCACAGCTAAACGATGTCGCTCTGTGTCAGAGAACTCGGAAGGAAAAGACATCTTGAGTAACATGACTTGTAACTTCGTGTCCTCGCTTCTGGTGTATCTGTGGATTTCTGTCTGTACAAACACATACGTATGTAGGCGTAATGTTGTGGCGTATCTGTTTGTCTCTCTGTGTGTGTGTGTGTCTGTGTGTGTATGTTTCTCAGTCTGTATTTGTGTGTGTGTGTATATATATATATATATATATATATGTGTGTATGTATGTATCTAGTATATGTATGTATTATGTGTCTCAGTATGTTACTGTCTGTCTTTGTGTATGTGTGTGTGTATATATATATATATGTATGTATGTATGTATGTATGTATGTATGTATATGTATTATGTGTCTCAGTATGTGACTGTCTGTGTTGTGTGTGTGTGTGTGTGTGTGTGTGTGTGTGTGTGTGTGTGTGTTTGATGTGCATGTTTGTGTGTTGTGTTTATATATTTATAATGTGTAAGAAAAAAACTATCGGATTTTTTTCTTCTTTTTTTTTTTCTTTTTTCTTTTACGTCAACTGCATCGAATATTGAAGAATTATTTTAATTACAGTACATTTATTTTATTTTGTTACAGTCTTACTGTTACTCGTTAAAACATCTATATGAAATGTATTTACTTGTTGGGTTTTTTTTTATTATTAATATTATTTACTGCTTTCATATGTTAGTTTTTCCAGTAATTTTTTTTTTTTTTTTTTTTATAAATCGTACTGTTATTATTAATACAGCCGCTGTTGTTAGTGTTGTTGTTGTTATCATCATTTATTTACGTATTTATTATTTATATGTTCTTGTTCCTGTTAATATATATGTGTGTGGATGTGTGTGGGTGTTTTGTGTGTGTGTGTGTGTGTGTGTGTGTGTATGTGTGTGTGTGTGTCTATCTCTATCTATAGGTCTAGTTTTTTTTTTGAAAGCATGTTAGTGATATTTAAATTAATTTTTTTAATAATAATAATAGTAATAATAAAGATGATGATGATGATGATGATGATGATAATAATAAACAAATAAACAATAAAATAAACAAAAGAAGAAACACAAAACGAATCAGTGATACGCCAATTTCACCAAATATTAAAAAATCTTTTGCATATTGAATCAGTTCCAATCAGGAATACATAAAAAAAAAAAAAAAAAACCGCTAAATAACAACATCTACAAATCAATTCATACGTGTCATAATTTATTATCAACAAAGGTTGGTATACCGTTACAGTTAATCACTTCGAACCATAATAAAAAAATCATTTTTAGGCCATGTTAGGAAGTTTGGTAACACAAGATAATCGTACGCACGAACGCGCGTACACACACACACTACAACACTACACACACACACATACCCTCACTTTTAACAACACCTCCAAAACGACGTATTCTGTATGCATCTTGACTAGATCCTAAAATTCCTTTTTTTTTGTTTTTTTTTGTTTTTCTTTTCTACTTGGCAGTTGTCGTAGTCGCGGTGGTCGCGGTGGTCGCACTATCGACAGGTGAGTCTCTTGAAAAGCCGCGAACATTCCCGACGGAACCGCGTGTTGCAGAACCCGTATATGAGCGGGTTGACGGTGTTGCTGATGAGGTAGGATCTGACGAACAGGTTCACGGCCACGCTCTCCGTTTCGCTCAGCTTGGCGAACCAGGCGAGGCCGTAGTGAACCCGTATGATGGACAGGACGAGGTAAGGGACGAAGCTGACGATAAAAACGAGGGTGATGAAAAACAACGTCACCGTCGCCTTCCCCGCCTGCATTCCGGACTTGCTGATGTTCAGCGTCATCAGGGTCCCCCAGCACCGGCGGCTTCGTTTTTCCGGAGACTTCGCGGACTCGGCTGTTTCCGTCTTCTCGAAGACCTCGTCGCTCGAAGAGTTCGTGCCGACCGGAGACGAAGCGCTCGTGGACTCGCTTTCGGTGGTCTCCGACGGGTTTTCCGCGACTTCGGGTCTGAGCGTGTTTTTCTTGGTGAACGAGCACTGTCTGTCTCGCCTCACTTTCCTCATCCAAATCTTCGCGCCAATGATGACGTACAGAACGACCAAAGCGGCAACAACCGATAAGAAACCCACCCACAGGTACGTGTAGTACGCCAGTAGGTACCAGGTGTCGTCCATCTTGTTCTCGATGTTGCACATGACCAGTTCGATTTCTCCGAGCCTCGTTTTGATCGCTCTGACGTAGTTTCCGTACAGAATGAGGCTCGGCCAGGAGACGGCTATTCCAATCACTATGGCAACACAGCAAGCGATTTTCGCGCCTCTGTACGAAAACGACCGTCTCGTGGGCAGACATATTTTGATGTATCTGTCGACGGCTATAATCAGGAGCACCATGGCGGAGTTGTTGTTCATCCAGAATGTCGAGCACCGCGACACTTTGCAGAAGATCGGGTGGTCGAAGTAATAGAAGTTGTACATGACTGCCAGTTCGGTGGGCATGGTGATGACGCAGTTGACGAGGTCGAAAACGGCGAGGGTGGACACGAAGAAGCGCGTCGGGGTCCGGCTCCACCGGAAGTTGTAGATGTAGATCACGAGAGAGTTTCCCAGAATTCCTATCGCCATCATCACGGCGGTGTAGACGATTGGAATAATCAGCTTCCTGGCCTCTCTGGCGTTCAGATCGTAGAGGAATTTTTCGGACAGCCCGGTCGCGGTTTTGCTGAAGTTGGACATCGTTGATATCGTCGTCGTCCCTAGGCTCACGGCGTGGACGTCGACGTCGTTAACAGTCGTGTCGGTTGTGGTCATAATTTTCTTCTTTGAATTCGTTTTAATTTTGTCTCTGTTTTCTCCTTGCGTGTTGTGTTTCGAACAAGTTTTCTTGTTTTGTTTGTTTCCCTAAATTCGCGTTGTACCAGTTTCAACTGAAATCAGGAGACGAAACAAAATTTAAAACAGAGAGACTGACTGTGTGCGTATGTGTGTGTGTGTGTGTGTGTGCGTGTTCTCGTCCTTATTTTGTGTTTTGCTAGTCGTTTTTTTATGTGTTTTTTTTTATTTTAACTGTGTTTTGTTCGTTCCCCCAAATTCTCGTTTTACCAGTTTCAACTGAAATAAGGAGTCGAAACAAAATTTAAAACAGAGGGAGTGAACTCGGTGTGTATGGGTGTGTTTGTGTGCCTGAACGTGCGTCTGGGTGCCTGAGTGTATGCGTGTGAGTGTGAATGTGCGTGAATGTCTGTGCTGTTAAATCGGTAATAATATTTACATTTTTTTTCTTTCTATTCATTACCCTCTCTCTCTCTCTCTCTCTCTCTCTCTCTCTCTCTCTCTCTCTCTCTCTCTGTCTGTCTGTCTGTCTTCATATATATATAGGTAGGCGTCACCGATGAAACTATATTTACTTGGATACATTATTTACCTACATAACGTTAATGTGTATATTTATTTTAATACATTTATAAATAATAAAGAATTATTTTGTTTTATAATTTTTTTTTGTAAAATAAAAACAGTAATTAAAATAATTAAAATAAATAAATAAATAAATACGAACTTATTGTCACTGTTGTTCATATAAGATGTCGTCATTTCTCCATTATCGACTGATAACTACTGAAACAATTTTAACAAGTCATTTCCTTACAAGATCGTGAACATAATATATACACATTCATACATTACACATAAATACACACGTACAGACATAAACACATGTATTCTCTCTCTCTCTTTTCTCTCTCTCTCTCTCTCTCTCTCTCTGTATGTGTATATATTCATACATATAATAATAATAATAATAATAATAATAATAAATAAATAAATAAATAAATACGTGTCGTCTCCTTGTATGTTACTGACCAAAAAACAGAAAAATATCAGACTCGTTTCTACTTAATGTATACTGACCAAAAAAGAAACAGACAAAAGAAACTCCTCAAAAAAAAAAAAAATATGAACGAACAGACTTAAAAAGCATCAAAAAAAAAAAAAAAATAAAATAAAGGGATAAAGAAATATCATTAACATAATTTTTTTTATCTATATTTCTTTTGGATTTTCTGTTGTTTTTTGGATTTTAAACAATTTTTTTAATTATTTCTCGGACTAATAATTTATTCTTATTTACCTGTTCGAGCTAGGGATACATACAAAGAAACATACATACGTACATACGTACCTACCTACCTATCTACATACATACATACATACATACATACATACATACATACAAACATACATACATACCACTCATATGGTTGGTTTAACGGATCACGTGTTTGACACGAGTCATATGATTGGTTTAAACAGTTTGTTAGAGTGAGGAGGTGACTAAATCGAATCATTATGATTCTGTTAAATACAAAAATGAAATCTGCACCGTGGCAAGACAGTTGTTTTAACAGCACCAACAGTTTTCAGTCAAAGAGTGACTCAGCATTTCTTAAAATTATCATTCTTCGTCGACTGCTTTATTTAAAAAAAAAAAATCGTCTGAGCTTGTATAGATGTACTGATATGAGAACACTGAGCGATGTTTACTAATGTTAGAAGGTTGTCAGGTTTCCTTTCATTTTAGAAAACAGCTAGGTTTGTATCAATGTCAAAAAAAAAAAAAAAAAAAAAAAAAAAAAAAAAAAAAAAAAAAAAAAAAAAAAAAAAAAGAAGGAAAATAAATTTGGTTTCTAATCAATTCCCAAATATACCACATTTTTAGTGACGTCGTTCGCAAAAGTGTGACGTTTATTTTGACGTCAGAACTCTGTCTGAATTGGGTGAGAAAAATGCTACGTTTGTTTTTATATCAAGAAAACTGTAAATGGATTTATTTGAGAACATTGTTTAAGGTTTTTGCTGGTATCAGAACACTGTCTGATTTGAATATATGTGAAAAAAAATGTCACGTTTGTTTCGATGTGTGTGATAGTTACACTTTGAAATCGTTTAATTTTTCTTCTCATAAGCACTTCACACGACATCACGATCCGTGATGAGTTTTATTAATGATTTCAAATCTTTCTGAACAAACGCAGGAGATCCTTTTAAAGTACACCATTCCATCTTGTTACTTAATACAACAGCAAAGAGCTGAAGAAGTTACTCATCTTTTACTTACAAACGTATTAACCAAAATGATTTCTCTTTCCATGTTATAAAATCAATTCTCGCAAATGTTTTTAAGAGTTCAGCACGGTTTTCGCATCATAAGCTTTAGTGTTATGCAACTGGATTTGAAATGAAACTGTGTTGACCTTACACGATGCAGTTTTCGACAATGCTTCTGTTTAGAGGAGTAAGGAATAGGTTTAGCATATCTAAAAAAAAAGAATATATTATTCGTCTTGTATAGAGAAATGATAGCCTTTTTGCTGTAGTCATTTATTATATTTCTTGACTGCTTAGTGAAACGGTTGATCTACAGTCATTTATTATACTAGTTTACTATTTAGTCTTCTGTGGAGTAGTCAAATATTTTTCTGTAGTCATTTATTATCTTAATTGCTACTTAGTCATGAGTAGAATAGTCAAACATTTTTCTGTTGTTATTTATTATGCTAGTTTACTATGTAGTCAAGAGTAGAGTAGTCAAAACATTTTCTGTAGTCATTTATTATTTTATTACTACTTAGTCATGAATGAGTATGTGAAGAACGGGACAACTAATGAAAGTAAATTATTTTCTGAAAACTGATTTTAAATTGATAGTTGTTATGTTTTTACTTTTCTTTTCTTTTTTTCTTTTCTTTAAAAAATTCTTAACGGAAGTTTGTTTGAAATGTTTGATTTATTTTGTCTTTAATCTGTTGATGAATTTTTTTTTTTTTTTCGGTCTTATTTTCATATTGTTGATGAAGGTTTTTAAATTGCTGATGAGTGTTCCTTTTAAATTTCTCATGAAATTTTTGTATTTATATTCTTTTTAAACTGATAACAACACTTGTTTGTTTTTTGTGGGTTCTTTTTGGTCCTTTTTGTTTTTATTTTTCTAAAGCTAATTGCACAAAGTTTTAGCATAGAAACAATTATATTGAATTTCTTAATTTGATTAACTTTTTAGAGCCATTGGCAGTAGACTGTTTCACCGATTTTTCATTCTTTGCGCATCGTAAATAAGTTCTTTACAATTTCTGGAAATATTTGGAAAGGATGATGGGCACTGATGACATAGCAGGAAAGCAAGGGTGAGGTAACTCTGAACCATTGTGAGTTATTGTCTTAAAATAGATTTCTGTCGTCTGCGAGAACATTCGTGTAGTACAGCACACATCTGATGTATTTTCCACTCAGTACAGTTGAAAAGTAAATGAAAAAAACAAAAAAAAAAGAAGAAAAGTGCTTAATTTATTTACTTTTGAAAAATACAAATGAAATTTCTATGAATAAAATTGTTATTAATATTTATAAAAATATAATATACATATATTTTTTGTTCTTCTTCTTCAAAAAAATTAAATTCCAAGAAAACAAATATCTAATAAATAGCTGATTGATGCCAAACGTCTTTCATTAATATTATTGTTATTGTTGTTATTATTATTGTTGTTGTTGTAGTTGTTGTTATTATTACCATCATTATTATCACTATTATTATTATTATCATCATCACCATCACCATCATTATTATCACTATTATTATTATTATTATCATTATTATTATTATTATTATTACTATTCAGCATACATTTATGAAAATATTTCATAGATATCAAGAGTAAAATGCAAAGACTACAAAAATAAGTTTAGCACTTAACATACGAAAACAGTTGTAATTGTTTGTTATTAACGATTAAAAGTCATAAAATCGTAACTTTTTTGCAAGTATAAAATATTATTTTTGGAAGATTCTTTCGTAATGTTATGCGTACAGTTAATTATGACATATATATATATAAATATACACACATACACACACACACATACATACATATACATTATATATATACTGAGTTAAACAGTAATTTCTTATCAGTTTGTAATTTATACAAAACATTATATACATTATAGATAGAAACTGCACAACACATTAACTTACATATTAATTATTTGTTCATAAAATAATTATTAAATACAGAATATACATTTAAATAAAAAGTATTTAAGACACATAATTAAGCATTTACTTATTTTTATGTTATACAAATTAAAAAATAACCACAACAATATGTATTTCACTTGGAATATTAATCCAAATATAAACATGATCCTCAGTTGCTTTTGATAGGTGAAAAATATTGCATGATGAAACTGCTAGATTCGAACTGTTAAAACTGTCTGACTACAGGCGAAAATGTTAATAAATTTGTTTCATTTGACGTTTAGAAATCGTCTACAGATTTCATTATTTTTATTTTTAAGAAAAACTAAGACGTTTGATGAGTCAAAGTGAATTGGATACCAAGACTGGTATTCAGAATGTTTCTCAAATCATGATTATAAATTGATCTATCTTTGAATTTCATCAAATTCATTTCAGTAATCACAATGTCACGTATTCTCTTGAAAGATTAGACAGAATTCAAATGTTGACTACACCAGACATTACGTTTCCTTCCTCAGATTGATTTACGACAGATTAATATGACTACCGTTCACTTTGTCAACACTTCTTCAAAAACGTTTTCATTGTGTCTCACCATTTCCCTGATAAGCTGTAAAGGCTCACATCTTATGTACACTGATATCATCTAGTGTGAATAAAAGCTCTTTCATAAGCTGAGCTTACAAGCTGTAAAGGCTCGCTTCTTATGCACGTTGAAATAATCTGTTCTATAGTACACGTTTTGTACACGTTCAAGAGTTATTTTGTTTCGCTTATCTTTTACGTTCTTTACAATAATCTGTTGTCTCGCTGATCTCTTGTATACATTGTATTCATCTGTATGGCTTATATCTTACACACAATATGTTGAAATGACCGTTGGCAAGATCTTCTTATATATATATATATTTCCATAATACAAATGTAAAAATTTTAATCTTCGATAGCAAAGAAGGCTTCATCTTTGATATTAACTAATTAAGTTTCATCTGTGATTTTTACAAATTTTAATTAGGTGCATTTTTCTCCAAAGAGCACAGCAACATCGCAATTTGGTTTTGAGGATGTGACGGTAGTTAGCTGAACTTGCAAGCAATATGAAAAAGTTCTGTGCAAAATTGAACGTATAGATTGTAAGAAAGATATATCTGGCATTCATAAGATGTGCCCAAGTGGTATCATCGCCTGGGATATACAAGTAGACACATTCCCAGACAGATATTGGTAACAACGTAACTAGAGCGCAAAAGCTAACTAGCAGTGATGGCCATGACTTTGTTTGTTTGAAACTGATCTTTCCCTGGGTGGATTCTAAGGAACATTTGTTTCTGAAACGATTACTCTTTCGGATGTACACAATTATTCGTACGTTTAGAACGAAAAGAAACAAACAAGGAATGGGCCCGGCCATGATTCGAATGATGATGTGATAGACCTTCACCGTTTCTAACAAAAAGCATGGCAGATCACCAAAGAATGTTGCGGTGACGTGTAGACTCTGGAAACTTGAATTTTTAAGGTAACACTGACTGAACACGTAATCTGGGTAGTCATCTGCTATGTATCGCGAAGTGATCAACAGGGAGACCGCGAGAACGCAACAACAGAAGAAATACGCTTTGCGGCGCGTACAGAATTTTTCTCGTATCAATGGGTGACAAATACAAATGCATCTGTCCAGCGAGAGACCAACCAGCAACCACGGCGACGTAATGATCGGAAACTTGACGAAAACACACCGCAGCCAACATGGAATATTTTCGTAGATATCTGGAAAGTTTATCATAGGAAAAGACATAATAGCATCATATCCTTTGATTAAGAGAACGAGGCTGTCAGAAAGAGCCAAAAATTCAAATAAATCGGGTACGAAAGAGCAGCAAGTTTATTTTCGCTCGTCAGAACAAACACTAAAGCGTTGGCAGGAACACCTATACACATCAGAAGTATGTGAATGCCGGCAACGTCAGAAGCAGTCAGTTGATAGATGCCACCAGTATTATGAAGTACTGCTGTGACGCTGTTCGTGACGTCACGAGCAGTCAGTGCAGGATTTAGTGTTGTGACGTTGTCCGTGACGTCACCAGTAGTCAATGCAGGATTCAGTCTTGTAACGTTGTCCATTCTCACAAGATTCGCTACAAACTGAAAATAAATTCAACAAATGACTAATCACTCAGATTATTTAATTGTAGTGTTATTCTGATTAACAGTTCTGTAAATTTTATAAACTTATAAATTATTACTGACTAAAAAATTGAAATTTTTTTTAGTAAAGTAGATAATAAATGAACGTAACAAAGAGTTTAGCTACTGTACACATGACTAAGTTGTAAATGAACGTTAAACTACATCTACACGTAACTAAGACGTAAACGTAGGATAATGAATTACTATAGAAAATGTTTTACTACTCCACACATGACTAATGTAGTAAAGTAATATAACAAATGAGTACAAACCTCGCAATTTTCAAACATTAGTACAAAACTGATAAATTTCTAACATTATTACAAAACTGACATTTTTGTAGCATTACTAAAAAAATTAACAATGTTCTAACATTACTACAAAACTGACAATTTGCTACAAGACTGACAACTTTGTAACATGAGTTCAAAATTGAAATATTCCTTAACATTGCAATAAAACTGAAAATTTTCTAACATTAAGAATTAACAGTTTTAAGTGACCTCAGTACATACCTGATTGTATTTCTCTTAAAGAAAACACAGAAAGGAAATTCAAAAAATGTTAGGAAATGTTGTGTCTTAGCTCTGACGGCAACTGTTTGCGATTGTCCAGACTTCGTTTTTGTATTCTGAATCACGTGATTCAGTATGAGTCGCACATTCAGTATGACGCCGGTCACATGAGTCGCATTAAACACGTGACCTGTTACATGACTGACAAGTGATAAATGATCAACCAATAAAATTTGAGAATTTCCGTAATGCAATATCCAAACAAAAAATAAAAAAAAAAAAAAAAATAAAAACTGATTGATTTTTAAGTACGTGATCAATATTTTCGTTTGTTTTCTCTTCTTTCTTTCTAAAAATTTTCCTGAGCGAGTTTAGCATGTAGATCTCTCTCTCTCTCTCTCTCTCTCTCTCTCTCTCTCTCTCTCTCTCTCTCTCTCTCTCTCTCTCTCTCTCTCTCTCTCTCTCTCTCTCTCTCTCTCTCTCTCTCTCTCTCTCTCTCTCTCTCTCTCTCTCATAGTTAGTTAAAACTGCTTATCAGTTTTTCTTGTGAATGTTGGAATTGCGAAATGCAGAGAGGGCCTACCGAGTTCGATTTGTTTTCCGACTTTAAATTATATTATTATTATTATTATTATTATTATTATTATTATTATTATTAAAGTGTACCTGTGACAGAATGATTTACTGTGCTAACTAGCTGGAGTAGCTTGTGACGGCTCAGGATGGCTTACCAACAATGTAGAAAAAAGCGGAAACACCGAAGTGATGATAGCCTAACTTAACGACAATGGTAACCAGGAAACGTAGATGCGGGCAGACATACACACACTAATAATACAAGAAGCCAATATAAACATCCCGGACGTTGATTAAAGTAGCTGAAATGAAAATCTTATCAATAATTTAAAAGCTTTTGAGTCAGAAAATAGGAAGCGATATAAACGAAGACAGTAGTGTTAAGCTTACGTAATTGTATTCTTTTTCCTCTGACTTTTCGATTGATATAACACAGTTTTTATTCATTTTTTTATTTTATTTTTTATTATTATTATTATTATTATTAAAATGCTTATAGAGGTATTAAACAAAGGGAGAGAGAGAGAGAGAGAGAGAGAGAGAGAGAGAGACAGAGAGAGAGAGAGAGATGCACTTATTTAATCTGTATCTATATTTCATCTAACAGTAATGTTTGTATCTGGACTCAACGACGATGAGAAAATTTCGTCACGCACTGACTCACAATCAGTAAACGTCGCTGCAGCTCATTCTCCAGCTGTGTTTTTTCATTGATCTTTGTCAGCATTCCAGGGCCGGACCCTAGTATTCAAACTATGCTGGGTCCCATTGTTTTCAGTGGTGTAACTTTCACGTTGGAAGACATCAAATTATAAAGAAAACGAAACCTGTACAGTAAAACACAAATAGCTTTGAGGGCCGCAAGACAAACCATGATTAGGTCTGGGCATCTGTCATAGGTATATACTAATTCATACACTACTGTACTGCTTTTGAAAGTTCCTTTATGAATTCATTTGAATAAATAAGTTTGACATGTGCAGAGGCAGCAGGCAAGCTGTTGCAGTGTGTTTTATTTGTAAACAGTAAACTGTTTAATTTTCTTGCACACGTTTGCACTGTAGGTGTGTTTATAATTCACCATGGGTTCTCAATGCACGTGAGTATTGTTATATGTATTTATGTATCTGTTAATCTTATTTTGCTTTAGACTTAAACTATTCATTTGTAAGTGACATTTCCAAGGCGGAACGTTTCGGAGTAATTCGGTATTTATCGGCATGAGTTGGAGCTTATGAATGGCGGCGGAAGACTGGGAACTGCATTGTGTTACGCTGTATTGATTATAAGAAATTAGACTGGATTTCTGCACGAAATCAAAACTAAAATATTTTACGGAAACTCACGAAGCGAATATTAACGATTCGATCGCTGGGTTTTGGATGGTAGTTATAATCAATATATGAATAATTATTATTTCTAATAAAGATGCGAGAACTGCAAACTTAAAAACAGCAAATATAATGATAACTTTAAAATTATGCGTGACAGTGTGTCGTTTTCCAGTAAACTGAATGAAATGGGATTTATTATTATCATTCTAAAGCTACCTTCTGCTATTATTATTACGTTACTACTACTACTACAACTACTACCACTACCACTACCACCACTATTTTATTCTGTTGTTGTTGTTGTTGCTGCTTCTATTGCTTTTTGTGTTGTTATAACATTATATTACAAAAAATATTATATACACTAAATATATGCACTCATTCTGACGAATTAGAAAATTTAAATCGATTTTCACCAACTGGTGAGAAAATAATATTGTCATACAATACATTTATAGAAATATTAGACCGAAAAACAATTTTTTTTTATTTTTAAAAGCATTATTAAAATTCACGTTAAATGATAAAATAAAATAAAACACATACAAATATATGGCGGTATCCATATATAAATAATGACATCTGCTGTTGTGGGAGACATTTTGAAAATTTTGGCCGTCTTCCAATTAAATCCAATGGAGAGAGGAGAATTATATATATATATATATATATATATATGGATGGATGGATGGATGGATAGATAGATAGATAGATAGATAGATAGATAAATAAATAAATAAATAAATAGATAAATAGATAGATAGATATATAGATAGATATTGTTCAGGCTGTTGTAATATTAGTACTATGGGAGTAATATGTGTTGAGGTTGCAGTGTTATTGATCATAGATGTAGGGGTTGCATGTTTTATTGAAGTAGTAGTAGTTGTTGACGTGTTAGTTTTAGTTGAAGTCGCGGAAGCAGGTATAGGAGTCGTTGTAGTGGTAATATCAGTAGCTTTAGTTGTAGGACTTGTAGCTGTAGTAGTAATAGTAACAATAACGTAGTGGTAGTTGTAGTGAAAACAGTAGCAGTATTAGATGTAGAAGCATAGTAATAGTTGTATTAGTATGTTTCAGTGAAAAGAGTAGTTGTAGTAGTTGCTGTTGTAGTAGCAGTGGTAGTTATAGTGGTAATAGTAGCAGTTTCGCAATAGTTGTCGTAGTAGTAGTAGTAGTAGTAGAAGTAAAAGTAGTACCTGCAGTTGAAATGGTCGTAGAAGGTATAGTTCTAGTTGTAGTAGTAGCTGTAGTTGCAGCGATGTCAGCAGCTGTGTCATAATAGTTGTAGGAGTAGTTACTGTAATGAAAACCGTAGAAGTAGTAGTTGTTGTAGTAGTAGTATACTTGTAGCAGTAGTACTTGTTGAAATAGCCGTACAAAGCGCAATTCTACTAGTAAGAGGGTCTTTCCGTGTGAAAAAAATGAGTCCTCATCCACCTATGGCTTTGACAAACGTTAGTATCTGTGTTAACCGAAGCTGATATTTTCACTGTTAAACTGAAGGGAGAGGCCTTTTTCCAAGATTCACTTTCTTCCCAACCTTTATAATTTTGACCAAAATGGGACGTGACCACGAAATGTTCTGCAACCAAATGGTTACTCTTGCCGACATGGAATTTTTAGAAAGAAAATTTTAAAAACCGTTCCAGGACTGTTATTAATATTTAAAGTGGGATAATCTGTAGAATAACGACCTTTGTGACCTTTACTTTGACCTCGTGGATCTCAGAACCATGAAATGGCCTTGAAATTTATTAATAATAATAATAATTAATTATTAATAATAATATAATAATAATAATAATACTAAACATTTAAATATAAAATTACATTATTATTATTATTATTATTAATATTATCATTATGTTAGCCTGTAAAATTAAGCATCACACACGTCATAAAATCTTATTTATCGATCGGATTACAATTTATCGCGTGACGTCATTGATACAGCAAGTGTTAATTAGCAGACGGCATTAGAAAAGAATGTATCTTAACATTAAATAAAGAAACACACCGTAATACGCTTCCATAGATAAAATATTATTATCATATTCGCTTTTATTAAATTAATCCGTTACAGAATTCGACTGATCCATAAATAACTAAAATGTTGTTTGCGATATCAGTCCATATTTTCTTACGAAATCCTTTTTTATTATGACATTTCTTTCCTGTCGTAGTAAGTAGGTGTACTGTCGTTTGTACAGTTAAATGGAGTTATCCCCTTACTTGGTTAAACATCCATTGTAACAGTTCGATATTGTTCACATACCGCACACAGACACGCAACTTAATTACTTTTTATTATTATCATTATTATTTATTATTTTATTTTTTATTTATTTTTAAAATTACACATACAAAATAGTACTGAAATACAGCAGGCCCATATATATTAAAGTCATACACCGAACACTAATAATAATAACAACAACGGTAATTATTATTATTGTAACAACAACAACAACAACAGCAGCTTCTGCTACTACTAACTAACCACATCATCAACGGTAATACTACTACTATTACAATAAAGATCAAGTCGTTAACCGGAATAATAATAATAATAATAATAATAATAATAATAATAATAATAATAATCATCATCATCATCAACATCATCATCATCGTCGTCGTCGTCACAGCATTAACAGGTGCGATTTCTGTTATCAACACCACAATCAACACTACTACTATAAAACAGCAATTCCAGTTATTCGGTTCGCCTCGATTTGCAAATGGCGGAGAACGTTGTTGTCCCTCGCTCAACTAATTCTTTAAAAAAACATAGCAACTAAATAATAAATCATTGTCAATTTTCCAGCCTGGCGTGAATTTAATTACAGTATCGGTAGATAATGAGTATGTATCACTGTGACTGCAGAATTAAAATATATTACGAAACTATAGACGAAAAGTGTTTTTTTTTTTTTTTTTTTTTTTTTTTTTTTGAGTGTAACAACGTTTTTCCTCCATTCCGGTTGCGCACCTGCGAACAAGTCAATATTTTTCACAGGCCATCTATTTAGCAATTTGTGACAGCTTGCACGGTAATAACTTATTTGTATTATAACTAATATCTGCACTGTTTGCACTAGACTTGCACGTCGGCATTTCTGTCTGAAACGATAATAAACAAGAAAAATAAAGCGTGTATGCTATTAGAAGCAAATTGATACTTTAAAAAAAAAAAAAAAAAAAAAAAAAAAATAATGCATTTGGTTGATTTACGAAGCAAACATAAAACGTTAAATATAAATAAAGTTTGCATGGTTAATGAAACAAAATTATATTTAAAAATTTGATTGCAGCAAACTTACGTTAAACGCAAAATAAAGTTTTCTGAACCAGTAAAACGTGTATTGTTTTGTATGAAACAAAAATACTAGGGTCATTGCAGGGTGGAAAGTAAGTAACTGTGTAGTTTGAATGCAGAATTAACGCAACCGACACATAAATAATAAGAGGTGGAAATTAGAAAGCAATTAAATAAACAAATATGTGTCAAATAAAGTAAAAATTAAAAACAATGAAATAAAATAAAATAAAATAAAGAATAACCATAATTAATACTACTACTACTACTACTACTACTACTACTACTACTAATAATAATAATAATAATAATAATAATAATAATAATAATAATAATAATCATAATATCAATAATAATAATAATATTCAAAACAACAACCACAACAACAACAACAACAACAATAATAATAAATAATAATAATAATAATAATAATAATAATAATAATAATAATTAAATCTCTTTTCATGAGACATATAGAATTCGGATCAGCATAAACACGAATAACAAATAAATATTAAAAAAAAAAAAAAAAAAAAAAAATGTCCCAGAGAAATGAACAGAACGCCGCTCTTTTCAAAATTAAATTAACAGAAAAAAAAAAAAAAGGAAAAAAAAAAAAAAAAAAAAAAATAAAAAAAAAAAATAAATAAATAAATAAATAAATAACGCACGTAACAGAGTGAACGAGTGAGTGAAGAACATTAACGCGCTAATCAGAGCGAGCTGGTGTGAAACCACTGCTGCAAGTGACGTCATTACTGCAGGCAAATTAAACACATTCAAACGCGCAGGTCAGTTTAACGTATTATTATTATAAACGAAGTCATCGGATAAATTAACAGACTGTGAACACAAAAGTAGACAATAAACAGGGCGCGAAGACATTGTTAAATTAAATAAAATAAATATGTCAAGGATAGGTACTGCACGAATTCACCTGCTGCATAGTTAGTCTCTGTACAGCTTTGTAAAAAAAAAATGAAAAAGCAATACTTTAAAATTTGACGGACACCGTTTGTCGAAAACTTAGACACGTGTGAATTAAATATGTAAATATATTACATACACCTCTTCGCGATAACTGTTAATAAAATTAATATTTCGTCCTTACGTAATCTATATGAAATGAAATTGTTCAGTACTTATGTAAATTCTGTTAATAGATAATTTAATGCACACAAATAAAAAAAAATTAAAAAAAATACGGCTTATGTTGTTTCGACGGGTTAAGTCTTCAGGAATATGACATGATAAACTGGAATCAAAACTCGATATGCGCTTTTTTTATCCAGTCAGTTATAGAAAATCAATATGGACATTAAAATAAGTTATTTATTGATAAAGGCCATAATCCATACATACACCACACATATACACATACATATTTACATATGCATACATGCATGCATAAACCAATATATACTACATAGTTACATGCATAAATAAATATGTATGTATATATATATATATATATACAAACACACATACATACATACACACACATACATACATAAAAAACATACAGACCTATATCTGCCTAAAAATAATGGGTATTAATATATTTTTCTTTCAAATTGTAATAATAACATCTATTTTGCAAATAAAATACTACTACTACTACTACTACTTCTACTACGACTACTACTGCAGCTGTTGCTGCTGCTGCTGCTACTACTACTACTCCTAATACTACTACTACTGCTACTACTACTAAATTAATTAATTAATTACGATTAATTAATTTTATTCTGCCCTTAGAGTATTCAGTTTTCCCTTTCCGAATATCCGCAAAGAGCAAGTCTACATTAACACTTTCCCATTATCCTGTTCATCAAACTGTTCCCGAGCAAGAATTCCTTTTCTGCTGAAAATCAATCGAGAGTCACGTGACTTCTAGTAAAAATTACAGTCGTAAATTTGTTGCAGAATCGCTTAGTTGGATCCACACATTTCTTGTTTTGTAGTTTTTGTGACTCTTTTCATGATTTGTTAACCAAACGCTTGTAAGTAAAAATTGTTAAAAATTATTATTATTATTATTATTTTTTTTTTTTTTTTGCATTGAGGTTTCGACCTTATAGACATTGTTGCATGTTACTTTGTCATCTGAAAAATCATTTGTTATAAAAAAAAAATAAATAAATAAATAAATAAATAAATAATAATAATAATAATAATAATAATAATAATAATAATAATAATAATAATAATAATATAGTGTTAATCATTTAGTTCATACTGTATGCTGATAACGTTTGTATTCTCTTTACTACTACTACTACTACTACTAACACTACTAATACTCCTATTGCTGATGCTACTACTACTACTACTACAGCTAAGGCTACTGTAGCTAGTACCACTTCGACAGTTATTGCTACTGCTACAGCAACTTCCACTGCTATTAGTAGTAGTAGTACTACTACTAGTGCTACTACTATTACTACTACTATTTCTACTGCTACTACCACTACCACTACTACTACTACTACTACGTCAACTACTACTGCTATTGCTATTACTGCTACTGCTGCTGTTGCTGTTGTTGCTGCTGCTGTTACTACTACTATTAGAACTAACGCTATATTCATTATTACTCCTACCACTACTATTACTACTACTACTACTACTAATATGTCAGTAATTCATATTTAGCAACTTGTAGCTAACTTTTGATTATTTTTGTTATATATTTATTTCATAATAATAACAACAACAACAACAACAACAACAACAAGAATAACAACAACAGTAATATAAACAATTTTAACATAACTATTCATATTTCGCTTTTTTCTTAATCAAACAAAACCAATCTTCATTGATGTTCCTTGGGGAACTATTTCCCCTTCTAGACAAGGCTCCATCGTTCGGGTTTCTCCTCTGTTATCATTATTACAGAAAAAAAGAAGAAAAAAATGGCGCTAATTTGACACCCGTTTACTTTTAATAATGCATCAAACTAATTAGTCGATAATAATTAATGCATTTTATCTTACAATTTCTGAATAAAATAGCCGTTTATTTAAGTAGGATTTTTTTTTTTTTTTTAATATTTTTTGGATAACGTTTGTTGAAATGCACGTTAATAAAAGCAGACATTATTATTCCAATAATGATGACATCAAACATCCACTGTTTTATTCGTCAATTAATGACAAACAACGCTATTATTAAAATATACCTCATATACTGAATACGTTATTATATATAGATTTTATATGCGCATATGTTTATAATGTATATGTGTATATATACATACATATATATATATATATATATATATATATATATAGTGAGATAGATGGACAAACAAATATATGTCAGGAACAGCTGGTGATTGTCTTAATATATCTTTTTTTTTTCCTGCGAAGGATAGAATGACTGTGTACAACGAGACTCTGCCGAGCTGTAATTGAGCAGAATAAGACAATAACCTGTTATTACTTTTATCCTGCAGTGTTAAATGACATAAAATCATAAATTCACTTATTTCTCAACTCATCGTTGTAGATTCAAGCGTTTTCTCATTTCATTGTCGCCAACTAGATATCAAAACAGACTAGTTCTTATATATTTATTATTATTACTACTACTACTACTACTACTACTACTACTACTACTACTACTACTACTACTACTACTACTACTACTACTACTACTATTACTATTAGTATTACTATTATTATTATTATTACTATTATTATTTTATAATTAATTGGAAACTGTTTCCAAAGTGCTCTTTTAACATCTAAACCAGCAGTTAAAACACTAAAGAAGTAGCTTTGAACAATAAAGATATTGATTGATAGATAGATAGATAGATAGATAGATAGATAGATAGATAGATAGACAGATAATAAGCAATTACAGTACTGACAGTATGATGATGACAATGATAATTTACGATGATGATAATAATCTACAATGAAGTTGACGATGAGTTTGATGATGATGATGATAATAACGATAACGACGACAACGACAACGACGATGTCTATGATAATGGCAAATTGATTCTCTCTTTTTTTCCTCTTTTATTAATTAATTAACTTTCTTCTTCTTCTTCTTCTTCTTCTTCTTCTTATTATTATTATTATTAGTAGTAGTAGTAGTAGTAATAGTAGTAGTAGTAGTAAGAATGATCGAAATGGCTAATAATATAACTACTGCTACTACCACTATAATTACTACTACTACTACCACTATAATTACTATTACTACTACTACTACTACAACTACTACAACTACAACTACTACTACAATTACTACTACAACTACTACTACAACTATTACTACAACTACTACAGTTACTACTACAATTACTACTACTACAACAACAACTACTACTACTACACTACTACTACACTACTACTCTTACTACTACTACTACAACTACTACAACTACTACTACAATTACTACTACAACTACTAAAGTTACTACTACAATTACTACTACCACTACTACTACAACTACTACTACTACTTTATTTTTTATTCATTTATTTAACTTTTTAATTTTGCATACAGCAAACCGCTACAAAAGCGTACAAAGATGATGAAACAGGGCTTTAAAAAGAAGTCGTCACTGGACGACACACACAAGAGCATGACGAGAGAAATGAGCGAAGAGCAAATCAAAGAATTTGACACGAAGGTCAGAGCTTTACGTCACTGGGTCATTACGTAACAATAACTTACTACGACCAGGTATACAATATCATTAGTACTATGTCGGCTAGGTATGTGGTCAGTAACAGGATTTAATTTATTAGCTGAAACAGCTACTGTTTAGAGCAAGTATCTGAGCACTTCGTTAATATTATCAAAAAGTGATGTGTTGTATGTTTAATACTTTGTTTAAATAGATGCATAATATCGTTTATGTTATCTGAACTGGATGGGTATTGTCATTATCACAGACTGATATGTTATATTATTAAAAAAAAATTCAAATCGATACATAATATCATTAATATTATCTCAACTAGATGTGTATTATCATTAATATTATCACAGAATGATAAGTTATGTCGTTAATGTTTTTGAAATCGATACATAATATCATTAATATTATCTCAACTAGATGTGTATTATCATTAATATTATCACAGAATGATATGTTATGTCATTAATGTTTTTGAAATCGATACATAATATCATTAATATTATCTCAACTAGATGTGTATTATCATTAATATTATCACAGAATGATATGTTATGTTATTAATATTTTTGAAATCGATACATAATATCATTAATATTATCTCAACTGAATGTGTATTATCATTAATATTATCACAGAATGATAAGTTATGTCATTAACATTTTTGAAATCGATACATAATATCATTAATATTATCACTGAATGATATGTTATCTCATTAATATTTTGGAAATAGATATATAAAATCATTAATATTATCTCAACTAGATGTGTATTATCATTAATATTATCTCAAGTAGGTATGCAGTATCACTGATATTAGCCAAATACGTAATATTATTGCACATACATGTGTGATGTCATTAATCGTATGCCAGTCACATCTGTGATGTTTGATGTCTAATTACAGATTATCTATTTAAGAGGCGAGTTTGAGGCGATGGACTTACTACAGGACAATAAACTTAATATGGGAGAGTTTATGCGTCTGATGAGGCTCCTACAGTATCCAGGCGGAAGTGAAGGAGCAAAGGTGATAAGGGTCTCATGCCTGAGTTATATCTTTTGTTTTTCCAACATTTATCTTTAGCTTATATTTCTTTCTTTTTTGAATTTTTATGTTTTAATAAAACATTTATTTGAGTGTTAATTGGCAATATTTATCCTCTTTTATTATTATTATTATTATTATTATTATTATTATTATTGTTATGATTATGATTATGATTATGATTATGATTATGATTATGATTATGATTATTATTATTATTATTATTATTATTATTATTTGGCTGTTTTATCTTGTAGTTTTAAAAAAAGAATTTGGAGGGTAACTGGGTTTAATTCTGTTTTTGTTAATACTGTCTTTTATGTTTTGCAGACAGTTCAGTCTTGTCTTTTTATATTTTATCTTTTTTTCTTTTTAAGTCATATGGCATATATTTATATTACTTTTTATCTATTTCAGACAATTTTGCTGATATTTTCTTATTCCTATCTTTTATCTACTGCCGACAATTTTACTATTGTTTAATTATTTCCATGGTTTTTCTTCTGCAGACGATTTCTCTGTATCTGGTTCTTTTGTCGTATCTACTGCCGACAGTTTCGCTTGTTTTTTTTTTTTTGTTGTTGTTGTATTTCTATCATTTATCAACTGCCGACAGTTTTGTTGCTATTTTGGTATTTCTGTCGTGTATCTGCTGCCGACAGTTTCTCGGATATTTCTGTCGTTTATCCATTTTTACCAGTTCAGCAGTAATTCTGAAATTTCTACTGTTTATCTCCTGCAGACATTCTTGCTGTTATTTATTTAGTTACTTCTGTATGATGATCTACTGCCGACAGTGTAGTCATTTCTGTCTTTTTATCTATTGCAGACAATCTGGATGCGTCTGGGATTGTCTGAGCGGAGTTCGATGAGCGAAGACGAATACGTTGATTTGATGATTAACGACGAGGAGTTGGAGAAGAGGTAAATCATTGTTATTATTAGTAGCAATACGTCATGTGTAATATAAGTTTGTGGCGTGGTAGGGCAAAATGAGTCGAACGTCCCAAGTATAGAATTACAACAACAGCAGCAAGAAGACGAAGAAGAAGAAGAAGAAGAAGAAGAAGAACAACAACAACAAGAAGAAGAAGAAGAAGAAGAAGAAGAAGAAGAAGAATAATAATAATAATAATAATAATAATAATAATAATAATGATAACTACAAAAAAAACAAAAAAAACAAAAAAAAAAAAAAAAAAAAAAAAATAAAAAACACCGACAAATCCGTCAGTAATGGTGGAAGAGCAATAACAGTAGTATTCGTAGAAGAAGTAATAAATGTACTAATAGAACTAGAATTAGTCTGAGCAGATACGATAATAACAGTGGTAGTGCTAGAAGCAGTAGTAGCATTGGTACTAACAGAAATAGTTATAGCAGTACGTGTTGTTGTATTAGTAGTGGTAATTGTAGTAGTAGTAGTAATAGTAGTTTTAGGGAGAGTAATAATATTAGGAAACGTAGCTGGAAAAGTAGTAATAGTAGTAACAGTAGTAGTAGTAATAACAGTAATTGTCGTAGTAGTAATAGTAGTAACAGTAGTAGTAGTAATAACAGTAATTGTAGTAGTAGTAATAGTAGTTGTAGGGAGAGTAATAATATTAGGAAACGTAGCTGGAAAAGTAGTAATAGTAACAGTAGTAGTAGTAATAACAGTAACAGTAGTAGTAGTAGTAGTAGCAGCAGTAGTAGCTGTAGTAGAATACGTTGGCAGTGGCATTAACAGCATTAAAATAGTGGTATTGATAATAACAGAAACAACAGTAATAGCATATAAATAATTTTCTGCGCGCAAAAGACGATTAAATAGCTTAGAGGATATATATAATATATAATAGATATATATCTACTATGTTAATAATAACTGACACTTATCAATTAATACACGTCTGGTTTACATTATTGTTATACAAATTATTTTATTTATTACCTATTTCGTTTTCTTTGTTCAATAGGTTTTTTTTTTTTTTACACACACACACACACACACACACACACACACACACAC
>CM022678.1:6608558-6611058 GCA_012295275.1 Chrysomallon squamiferum
TGGCCTGACCAACAGTGTGATTCGGGTTCAATCCTCTTACAGTAACAGAACTGTACAGTGCTTCGTAATACATAAGATTAACAAACGGCACAAGCCATGCAATTAATAGCCTACATAACGAGTACAAGGGGATTTTTTGTTAAAGGAAGTGTCACGTGGGTTGACTTTGCTCAAACCTTTACACAAAATTTTGAAAACTCAATCTTTAATATAAAAAAAATATTTGTATCCATCAACAATATGCAACTTAAACGAAATACTGTTTTACTTCCTTACTTTTCTAAAATATTCTCCACCATTTTGTGCATATTTGGGAGGATAATTTCCCCACCTGATATGGTGAATATTATTGCCTGTCTTTCTTCTATGGGAAGAGTAGTAATAATAATACTTTTATATAAAATATATTTACTGTCTGATGATTAATATGAGGAATTGTAAAAAGCAAAAGCTGGCATAATTGACTAGTACTAGATTTGTAATACATAATATAATGTCATTCTGAGGTTATGTAATTATCATGTGTTTAGTAATTAAAATACTGAAAAATTGAGCAATGAGAATTCAGCAGTGATATTATTCACATGCAGTCATACAAGAGGTACATATATATATATATATATATATATATATATATATATATATATAAAATAATATATGTGGCATATATCTGTCTGTGCATATGTATATGTATGTATCTGTATATATGTCTGTGTGTGTTTGCATAAAGAAAAAAATTCAGAAAGAGAACTATATATATGTGTGTGTGTGTGTGAGTCTGGAGAGAGAGAGAGAGAGAGAGAGAGAGAGAGAGAGAGAGAGAGAGAGAGAGAGAGAGAGAGAGAGAGAGAGAGAGAGCTTATGACATTACAAATGTTTCACAACACATTCATCATTACTTCAAAATATTTTCAAGAAAATTAACAATGAAAAACAACAACAAAAATAAAAACCTATAGTTACAGGATTTTCTAATTAAAAAATATAAAACTTAAATCACAGTATATCATTAAATACCACTGAAATAGAAGTACAAAATATAAAACAGTAAAAAACATTAAAGCTCAGTTAATCTGAGGATAAAGGTATTAAAGTTGTATCACACACACACAAACACGCTTACACACACACACACACACTGATACACACAAACACACACATATATACACATCCTCACACACAACCAGCCCCCCACACACATACACACATACACACATGCACAAACACAGACAGAAAAAAAACAGAGCATATACACACACATACACAAACTACTTAATTCAAAAACTGCAAAAACTAAATTTTTTTTTATCTATACTACGAAGTTTAATGTTTATATTAACATAACGTATGTGGTATCTTTTTTCAGCTAGTGAAATATATCTTAACAATTTTCTATTTCTCATTTACGTAAAAAATTAAAATTTGAGTGACAAACTAAAGACCACATTGATGCAGAAGTGAATGCATTTTGCACTCAAACTCACACAACACACACACACACACACACACACACACACACACACACACACACACACACGCTCGTCACTTGCATCATCCATTTTCTCTTTCACCTACGTATAAAACTTTCTAATGAAGTCAACGTCAAAATAAGTTAACCCTGTTCAGCACTCTTGTTCATCAAGTTCAGTTTTCGTTTCGTTGACTTTACACAAGGAGTCGTTCGTCCCCGCTATGACAACGTACTGGCTTCGACTGTCATCACCACAGCAACAGCTACAACATGTCCGACAGGAACAGGCAGACACACAGACGGTGTATATGGCCATGAGGATCCCCTGTGTAAGAAAATAATAATAATGATGATGACGATGATGATGATGATGATCATACATTAATAATAACAAAAATGACAACTACAATGATAATAATGATAATTATTATTACTATAATAATGACAATGAAATGATGATGATAATGATAATGGTAATAATAATGATGATAAGGACAGTAGTAGTGGTAATACTAGCAAAGTACAAACAGTAGTGATGGCTGTGTTAGTAGTAATAGTAATGTTAGTAGTAATATTAGTAATAACGACAGTAGTATGTCTAGTAATAATATACTTACAATAAGAAGTAGCAATACTACTACTACTACTACTACTAATAATAATAATAATAATAATAGTAACAAGGACAACAACCAAAATTAAAAAGAATAACAGCTGCTATAAAATAGAGTCAATAAAATAAAATATAACAAAAGCTCACAGCCAATGAAATAAAAGAGAACAAAAACTCATAGCCAATGAAATAAAAGGTAACAAAAACTCACAGCCAATGAAATAAAAGGTAACAAAAACTCACAGCCAATGAACTAAAAGGTAACAAAAACTCACAGCCAATGAAACAAAAGATGCCAAAACTCACAGCCGATGATATAAAAGGTAACAAAAACTCATAGCCAATGAAATAAAAGGTAACAAAAACTCACAGCCAATGAAATAAAAGGTAACAAAAACTCATAGCCAATGAAATAA
>CM022678.1:6613558-6618558 GCA_012295275.1 Chrysomallon squamiferum
AAGTTATTACTTGTAAGAATATGAAATATTTACTTTACTATTAATAATTAATTGCTACTATTATCAAATAACGTTATTACTTGTAAGAATATGAAATATTTATTTTATTATTAATAAAGAATTGCTACTGGTGACAAATAAAGTTATTACTTGTAAGAATATGAAAACTTTTACTTTATTATTAATAAAGAATTGCTACTAGTAACAAATAAAGTTACTATTTGTAAGAACATAAAATATTTACTTTATTATTAGTAAAGAATGGCTACTAATAAAGGAATGAACTTTGTACTTACTATGGTAAAAATGGAATCAGTGGTGAAGGTCCAAGTAATATATAACTAACACAAGAGATCAAATTGCCAATAATAATAGGAGTTTTTATAAAACCCTGCAAAACACAAAGAAAATATTAAATAGAAAATAAAGAGTATACAATTAATGTCGCTGGATGTTCTTATTAGTCTTCTCTGTAAAAATAAGTTAGAGGACAAAAAGTATTGAAACAATTACTACAGCAATTATAATATATATATATATATATATATATATATATATATAATGTATGTATGTTTTTATGTATATGTAATGCATCTATGTGTATATATACATACATGTAAACAGAGAGAGATAGAAAGACAGAGAGAGAGAGAGAGAGAACAAGAGAGAGAAAGAGAGAGAGAAATAGATAGAGAAATGTAAGAAAGATACAGCACAGAGCTGTACAAAAAAAAAAAAAAAATTATTCTCACAAATTTAAACAAATTAAGAAGCAATGGAAAAACTAGATAAAGATACAAAGTAATGAGCAAGACAGAAGGAGACAGAAAGAGAGACAGACACACAGACAGACAGACACACAGTCAGAACACTAAAGACATGTATTTATATTTAATCGGACTGTTATGTTTACAAGCAGACTCACACACTGTGACAGATTTTCATCACAGTCTGTTAGTCAGGCTATAAAAACAGCTGGATGCATGCGAAATGTTAACAAAGCAGAAACCGATTTACATACAGGGCTTGGTGATAACGCTTACTCACAGTTTTGAAACAGAACCTCAGTATTTTTGTTTGTTACAGATGAATAAATGTGCTAGCATTCTGTCAAGGTTATAATATCAAATATTTAACAGAATATTTGGCTGTCTAATCTATTAATATTGGTGGTACTGCTGTAGTAGTAGTAGTAGTAATAATAGTACTAGTAACAGCTGTAGTATAGTAGTAATAGTAGTAATATAAGTTGAAGTTAGTGTTTTTTTAGTCATTGCAGTATTAGCAGTAATAGAGGTAGTACTAGGAATAATAATAGTAGCAGTAGTGGTAGTTGTTGTAGTAGTACAGTTGTAGTGGTCATCATAGCCATAGGAGTGGTGGTAGTAGTAGTAGTAGTAGAAATAGTTGTAGTAGTTTTGGAAATAGTAGCTGTGGTATTAGGAATAATAGCAATATCAATAATAACATTAGTAGTAATAATGGCAAGAATAGTAGTAGTAAATCTAGTATTAGTGCTGTTATCAACAGTAACATTAGTAGTAATAACAGTAGCAGTGACAGCAGTAGTAGGATTAATATTATTATTAGTAGCAGTAATAGAATTAGAATTAAATTTGGTAATAACAGTAGAATTAGTAACAGTAATAACAGTGATATTAAATACTGTAGTAGTGGTACTAATAATAGCAGTGATATACACTGATATATATAAACACACATCATGTATGTATATATTGAGAGAGAGAGAGAGAGAGAGAGAGAGAGAGAGAGACATATAAATATAGATTTATATTATTTATGTTTAACTTGTCACAGGTAGTAAATGTATGTGTATTAAAGCTTTTTAAGTTTTGACAGTCCAGTTTTGAAAGGTCAGTGAACTGTACACACGAAACTTGTACCCACCTTGGAATCGCTGGTCCACCCCCACATGGGTGCGGTCAGCCCGTACATCCCTGCGGCACAGAGAAAGACCAAGCCCACCACAAATGCTGACAGTTTAAACTGAAAGAAAGAAACACTATTACAACAACGATGCAACAACCGCAGCAACAGTAGCAACAACTACAACATCATCAACAGCAGTACTAACTACAAGAGAAATAGCAGCAGCAGTAGCAACAACTACGTCCTCATCAGCAGCAGAAACACTAGCAACAACTACAGCATCAGCAACAATAGAAAGAATTACAACATCAGTTGCAGCAATAACAATAGCAACAACTACAGCAGCATTAGCAGCAGCACTAACAATAGCAGCAGCAGCAGCAGCAGCAATAACAACAACAACAACATCAGCAGCAGCAGCGGCACCAACTGTAGCAACAACTACAATAGCAGCAGCAGCAGAACAACACCACCAAGAGTAATAGCAACAACAATGTATTATGGCATGTACCATAATGCTATTTACTAATTGTAATAAGAATTTTTTCTGTTAACATTATTCTAACCTGTTATATTATTTTTAGTAGTGTTAGTATAAAAACATAATAATTTAAAAAAAAAATAAAACATTGCACTGAAGATGTATCTGGTGTAGTACCCATCAGATACTTATATATTGATACAATGTGGATACGATTACTTAATCTGTCAACATTTCATTTCTGTACAGAATGATTTCAAGATGAAAATGTCATAATCCATGATCCTCAAAACTGGTTATTTAGTTGGTCGTACTTTATTATTGATAAAGATTGGCTGCTAGCAACAAATAAAACTATTACTAGTAGGAATACAAAATATTTACTTTATTATTAATAATGAATAAGTGCTAGTATTAAATAAAATTATTGCATGTAAGAATATGAAATGCGTACTTCATTATTAATAAAGAATTGCTGCTAGTAACAAATAAAATTATTTGTAATATGAAATATTTACTTTATTGTTAATAAAGAATATCTGCTGGTGAAAAATAAAGTTATTACAAAATATTTACTTTATTGTTAGTAAAGAATTGGTGCTGGTATTATTTCTAGTAATATGAAATATTTACTTTATTATTAACAAAGAATGGTTGCTGGTAACAACACATAAAAACATTAACTGGAAAGAATATGAAATATATTTTATGCTATACACATTTCATACTGATAAAAAAACAAACAAAAAAAAAAAAAAAACATTGAACAATGAAATATTTATACAAGAACAAAATTAAATCATTAATCATTAAAAAAACCAACCAAAAAACCCCCAAAACGTTAATGACTGGACTTTATAATATTACTACTACTACTACTAATACTTACTGGAGCAAGGTGATCAGCTAAGGTTGGATCGAGGAAACCGAGGGAGAAAGATCCACAGAATATACAGAAAGTTGTCACACAGACCAGGGGACTTTTACACAGAGTCAGGATGGATCCTTGGTACGATTTCATCCCCTCTAGAAATAAAAAATAAAAATAGAAAATAAAATAAAAAAAGAAGAAGAAGAAGACAAAAAATGAATGAACGTGATATTTATACTTGTTTTGTGGTCGAAATGTGGCTTGACTGATAGAATTACAGTTGGATGTTGCTGCAGTGAAGAAATAAAGCCAGAGGAATGAATAAAGATAGTAATATATATATATATATATATAAATAAATGGCTGATTTTATAGTGAGATTGATAGAATGATGGTTGGAAGGATGGATGGATGGATGGATGGATGGATTGATGGATAGCTGGATAGACAGAGGGAAAATGAGACATACAGTCAAAGAAAGAAAGACAAATATATATATATATATATACACACACACACACACATACACACACACACGATAGATAGATAATTGATAGATAGATAGTAGATGGATAGATAGTAGATAGACAGATAGATAGATAGATAGATAAACAGATAGACAGATATAAATTTAATAAATAGAGAGACAAATATGCAGGTATACAAATATAGAAAAATAAACCGGTATTTCCTCTATGGTTTATATATAGATGGTTAGCAGTAAGACAAGAGTTATATGTGACTTCCCATAGACAGGAAAGTGTGCTTACCAACATGTGTGGGCATCAGGTAACATGACAGAGCTGCACACAGTAACAGAACAGTCCCCAGCACCCAGAAAGGCAAACCAAACCCTCCCAGCTGTAACAGAGTGTTAATACAACATCAGTCATTACTAAAATAGCAAATACATACATACATACACACATACACACACACACATACATAAATAAATATACATTCAACATTAAACACATATACATACACATACAAATATAAACAAAGTCGTCAGAGACATAAACAGAAAAAGAGAGAGACAGAAAGTCAGCGATGGAGAGAAATATCTCTCTCTCTCACAAATACTCTCTCTCTCTCTCTCACACACACACACACACACACACACACACACAAACAAATACACACACCAATACCTACCTCATACAAGGCACCACCTATGGGAGGACCAATCATTAATCCTAAGCCACTAAATGTTTCTAGAGTTCCCTGAAACAAAAGTGAAATGATAATAATATAGTGACACTAGTGTTTCTGAGAAACAGATACTGTAATTAGAAAGAAAGCTTGAAAAATTGTGTGTGTTTGTTATTTGTGTCTGTGTCAGAGAGAGAGAGAGAAAGAGAGAGAGAGAGAGAGAGAGAGAGAGAGAGAGAGAGAGAGAGAGAGAGAGTGTGTGTGTGTGTGTGTGTGTGTGAGGCAGAGAGAAAGTGTGAGGCAGAAAGGGTGAGAGAATTAGAAAGTTTGAAATAGACAGAGAGACAAAAAGAAAGAAAGAGAGAGCATGTGTGCCTGCATTTATATATGTATAAGTACAAAAATCACATATTTTGTGAAATAACACAAACTATTTCCAAATACAACTCTCAATTATTCTAAATAAAATCATGTGAATGAGGTCAAGATTAAAATGTTAAAAAAAATGTATAAAGCTTACAAGGAATAAACCACCATATCAGTGTATTCATACAAAACCCAAATTCAAATTTAACTTAACAGTCTACAAAATAAGCAACTTGGAGA
>CM022678.1:6621058-6626058 GCA_012295275.1 Chrysomallon squamiferum
TTTGAAGGTATTATTACAAAAATAATTTTTTTTAATAAAATATTTTAAACTGATTTAAATGATTAAATCATAAAAATCAGATATTAGATAAATAGAAAAAATAAATCAATTAAAAAGTCTGTTTATAAATATAATAACTGATTTTGTTTTTTTTAATACCTGAAATATAAATAATTTAATTCTGATTTTTGACAGTCAAATAATAATAATAGTAATAATAGTAATAATAATAATAATAACAGTAAAATAATAATAATAATAATAATAATAATTATAATAATAATAGTATTAATAATAATAATAGTAAAATAGTAATAATAATAATAATAATAATAAATAATAATAACAATAATAATATTAGTAATAATAATAATAATTAAATAAATCAAAATTTTGAAAAAAGAAAGAATATATTTAGAAAATTACTTCATATTAACAGAAGTAACATATAACAAAGAAACAACATTAAAAAAAAACACTCTTATTTACCTCGTGTGGAAAAAAAGGTGCTAGCAAAGAAAAACAAACACAGGCACAAAAATTCACAAAAGCCAAAGATAAAAACATCAGCTTCTTTTTCCTTGTCAGCAATCTAAAGGAGAAACCAGGCTTTGCAATTTCCACCTTTTTCCCATTCTGACTTGGTTCCGTACTGGACAGCAGTGGAGTGGTCTCCCTTTGTTCAGTGTTGGTGGCGCTGTCTTTATTGACAGGATTTATCATGATGTAGATTTATTTGTGGTAATAGGTTTAAATTCTTCAAATCATAGTTGCACTTATCTGAAAAAAAAAATTTTTAAAAATTAAAATGAAATTGTTGGGTATGGTTAAGGGCAGTCCTGTATGTAAATTGTGTGTGTGTGTGTGTGTGCATATTCATATATGCTTCTATGTGTGTGTGTGTGTGTTTTTCATTAATATAATTATTTTTGTCACGAATATTGTAAACAAAATTAAAATTTGTGGGATAGTGCTTTGTACATTTAGTTTTGTTTTGAATGTAGATTTGTTTTCACTTTTAAATTTAATTTTGGGGCAAAGATAAAAAAAAAAAATAATAATAATAATACAAATTTAATCAAATTTATTTTGGGTAAACATTTTTTTTTTTTTTATTTGTTATTTCTATCATCACATGGTTTATATATTTCCATATATCAGTCTATTCATTTATCAATCTGTGTAGACATAATCTAATTATTTATCTTCATATACACATGGTTAACAAATACAAATAATGAATGAAAACCTGTTTCTACCAAAACAGATAACATTTTTCTCTCTTCTTTTAAAATTTTATTTTATTTTATTATTTTTTTTTTCATTTTATTATCTTTTATTATTAATTAGTCACAAAGGACCTAATTTCAGCATCTTCCTAAAGACAGGAAGGCACATACCAACCATCTTTGATAAAGCAATCATTGAAACATGTTATCACATTAAAATATTCTGTGTGTGCGACAAGGAGGACTGATCCTACAGCCCATCAGACCAAAGACTGCATATTAATGACTAAGCTGCATCTGTGGCCTAAATGTTGTTAGAAGTCTCTAAAATAATTTTGTAATTACAATACAATAAAAATAACTACAGTGACAACAATAATAATAGTCTACTGAAAAGAGCTGAGACTAAGATTTATGAAAATATGTGCATGGGAAGATACAAACCAAAGATGTTATGTTTTAAAATATGAAATAGGAGTTGAGCAAAATTAGATACATTTAATAATAATAATGATAATAATAATAATAATAATAATAATAATAATAATAATAATAATAATAATAATAATAATAATAAAAAAAAAAAAATAATAATAAATTATTTTCAAAAATAAACAAATAAATAAATAAAAAAGACCATAACAGTTGTGTATAGAATTTAAGAATTATAAATGGAAAGAATAATTACTTTATAATTTTTAAATTAATTTTTGCCTTTTGTTTTGCAGAAAATAAATTAATAATAATAATAATAATAATAATAATAATAATAATAAACAAGTAAATAAATAATATATATATATATATGAAATTTTGCATATGGCATGTCAAATTTATATTTTGATTTTCAGAAATACCTGAGATGCATCAGGTTGGATCGTGTGGGGAAATTCAACATTTATAATTTTAAGTCTAACAATGTCTGTTAACATAAAATTCTATGCACATACAACACAAAAATCTACCGGCATGCTTATAAACACCTACGTCGAGTATAAACAGTTTATCGTGTGTTGATGTCTGCATGCAAATATTTAATAGTTACCAGGAATTATTTATTTAAGCATAATTCACGAAGCATCGCTCGAACTATTTGGAAAACAACAAATATAAAGAGTTATCTACCTTGTCAATGGACGGTGTTCTGTTTATATCTCAGATCATTATGGTAATTTATTATTTTCAGGCCTGGATAATAATACATTAAATGCAATAAAGCTGATCAAAACTTATGAATCAATAAATAATATGAATTTGCTAACCAATGCTCTACGTAATAAGTCCCTAATGTAACGATGACGTTTGAGTTGTAATTTCCTCCATCGTAGAGCAACACATTATTACAAATAATAAATTCGATATTAAATTTATTTGTGTTTGTTTGTATGTTTGTGTGTTTGTAATTAACGATCACAGCAGCGGATTGTTCCTCGGTATGTACATGCACACACAAACTTAAATATAGCTTGACGTAGTAAAAAAAAATATATACATATTTTTCTTTTTAATATCATCATCATCATCATCACTATTCTTTATTATCATCATCACCTCGGGATTTAAAATCTACCCATTATCTTAGCCAAAAGCCGCACCCCAAATTTCAAATAATGTTATCATAATGCAAAAATATTTTAAAATTACGAAATGTGCTGGGGAAAAAAAAATAAAAATAAAAATAAAAATTAAAAATAACGAAAAACATTTTGTCAACCAAAATACTAGGACTTTACCACAAAGGATTCTAAAAACAGACAAGAAAATCGCCACATTCGAAATATTTGAAAACCCCACCTACATGGTTTTAAAGCCTGCAGGCAGTAAGGCAATACCGAACTGAAACAATGGAACTTTTTGGCCTGCTGAAACAAACATTTAATCAAGTTGGCCTTCTTTTTAAGGAAAGGGACTGCAATCTTGCACACGGACGCTGTGGAAAATAGTTCTGCTGATTACATCTGCTAACCGTTATACAGTCAGCTCTCCGCACGTAAGGGTCTGATGTTGAAAAATTGTTTCTGAACAGTTTCAGTCTTACGGCTTATTTCTGTAAATCGATCCCCACTTAGATACATGATGTGTGTATGTGTGTGCGTGTGTGTGTGTGTGTGTGCGCGTGTATGTGCGTGTGTATGTGAGTGTTGTTTTTAATTTTTATTTTTTTATTTTTATTTTTTAAATTTTCTTATCTCCGCAAAATATTCGTGATTTCGCGGAACTCCTGTTTAGAAATTCATGATATTCATGATATTCTGCACCTGGACATTGGTCAAACTGACCACTGTCTAGTAAGGAGTTATTTACATTGCTAACATACGAGAAGATAAATATACTGTTAAATGAAGTTACCAAAATACCTCTGTAGTTTAACCAGTCTAATATACAACCCCATTTTGAGTATGTATGCATATATGAATGTATATATGTATAGGTATATGTATATATGTGTTCAGGCTACACTTTTCATATATGTTAAAAATATAATAATAATAATAAATAATAATAATAATGATGATGATGATGATGATAATAATAACCTATGAGCACGTGGGTGTCAGTATTTAGAATATAAATAAATTATTTATTTAAATATATCTCAGTATGTGTTAATTTTATGATGGAATGTACAATTATAGTTCCAGTGATTTCTTTAAAAAAAAAACAATAATAATAAAAAAAAAAAACTAATAATAATAATAATAAGAAGAAGAAGAATAAGAATAGTAATAATAATAAATAAATAAATAAATAAAATATATACCTGGATAATCATCTTCTTTCTTACATCATTTAAGAATGACTACTGACTTATATATTCAGTGAGATATAATGCAATTATTAACCTTCGTTGTGCAATAACCAGTTGTAAGAAAAATCCCTGTATGACTGAGTATACGCGATTTCTGTTACAGCAATCCACTACTGTGTTATTTATCTATTTATTTATCTATTTATTTATTTATTTATTTGTTCGTTCGTTTGTTTGTTTCATTAATTTTGTGTGCGAGAGAAAAAAAAAAAAAGAAGAAGAAAAAAGAGATTAACAGAGATGGAGAAAACGATTTATGAAGCTAATTTAAAACACACACACACACACACACACACACACACACACACACACACACACACACACACAGACCTATGAATAACAATATAGGCATTTATGTTTGTATATACAGTCTTTTTTGTATGCATACCACATTTCGTATTTGTCTAAAAGTGTATATTGTTGTTGTTACTGCCATCACCACAACATCAGCACCACCACCACCACCACTACTACTATTACTAGAACAACAACAACTACTACTATTATTATTACAACTGCTACTGCTGTTACCGTTGCCACTACTATTAGTACTCTTGCTATTACTAGAACTGCTACTACTACTATTACTGTTACTGTTACTATTATTATTGTTGTTGTTGATGTTGTTGTTGGTGCTGCTGCTGCTGCTGCTGTTACAATATCGAGAAATAAACGGTTTGTTAATTACAATTTCGTTTTGTACCTTTTATTAATTAATTTATTTATTTAAATTATTCTTTCATATTAAAAATAAATAAATAAATAAATAAATAGAACATGTTTTATAATATCATTTCATATTAAGCCTTTGTCCAGAAGAACAGAAAATTCTGAAATTCAGGTCACCCCCAATCCCAAGCTTGTCACGTATATTGTCAGGTACTTATATTATTATTATTATTATTATTATTATTATTATTATTATAATTAGTATTATTATTCTCAGTCGGGCTATGGGTCAT
>CM022678.1:6631058-6633558 GCA_012295275.1 Chrysomallon squamiferum
TATATACGAATGTGCGTCTGTTTGTTGTGTACGTGTGTTTGTTTGTTTGTTACAATATCTATGTTGTTTTGCATGAAATGTACATATTCACGTTTCAGTCAGATAGACAGAAAGTTGTGTCAGATAGATGGATGAATTATAAGATGTCCGGATAATTAACTAATCTCGTTAATTTCTCTTTCATTTTTTTATTTTTGTTTATTTATTTTTGTTTTTACGTCTTTTTTTATGTATTTATTTTTATTATTTATTTATTTTTTGTTTGTTAATTTTAAAACTATAAGTTGCTATTATATAACATACATACATACATACATATATATATATATATATATATTTTAATGTAACAAGATTGAAATTTAAATATATTTTGTAAATTTGTGACTCCATAATTAACAATAAATTTACCCAATAATAATTTTAACAAGCTAAATGCTATTCAATTTGCCATTATCCTTATTTTATGACATCAGCATAAATAAATAAATATATTAAATGAATTAAATAAATAAAAAAAAAAAAAAAAATTAGAATTCTGCTCTTTATGTTTGAAAACAAGTCATCATATTAGAATAAGATTATTATTATTATTATTATTATTATTATTATTAGTAGTAGTAGTAGTAGTAGTTGTAGTAGTACTACTAATTAGTTTTATTTGGTTTTTCGTTAATTGGTTTTGTTACTTTAAATTGGTTCTGTATCTGTAAAATTATGCCTCACTATCTACGAATCCATTATAAACGTTTCTTTTTCTTCTGATTTATACTGTCTCCTAGATTTAGATATCTTTGTCTGTCTGTCTGTCTCTTAGTCTAATTTATCAGTCAATTTATTTATGTTTTTATTTATTTATATTAATGTTCAATAATAATTATTGTTGTACTAGTAGTAGCAGTACAGAAGGTCTAGTTGTAGTATTTGGGTAGTAGTAGCAATAGTAGTAGTAGTAGTAGTTGAAGAAGGGCTGTGGTAGAGTAGTGATAATATAGTATCAAGGTAGTTGTGAAGTTGTAGTAATACTAATCTTACAGTAGTAATAATAGTTGTAACATCAGTAAAATTGTTGTTAATAATAATAGCAAATGAAATTAAGTTAATAATAACAACAGTTTTTTTAGCTGTAACATAGTAGTCGTAGTTGCAGTAGTAGCAACGAAACACGACGTAACACTAGACGATAAACGTAATAATATACGTAATAATTATTCGATAAAACACAAAACATTTGACATCTATACATGTTACAACAATAAACCACATAAAAATTTGCTGTACTTTAATATAAAGTCATAGTTAAATAGTTCATGATATAAATACATTGGTTGCATATGAAAAGCTGTTAGTATAGAATACTTTTTCTGCCTGTCTTTCTCTCATTTTCATTTTTCTGTTTCACTCTCATTTTTTGGTTTTTACATCTCTCTCTCTCTGTACGTGATTAATTTTTGGGGGGTATCTGTTTCTCTTTATTTAATTTTTATTTTTACATCATTTTCACTCTTTCATTTTCTCTGTTTTTTTCTAATTAACTCTCTCTCTCTCTGTCTGTCTGTCTGTCTGTCTCTCTCTCTCTCTCTCTCTCTCTCTCTCTCTCTCTCTCTCTCTCTCTGATTAATTTTGGGGGTATCTGTTTCTCTTTATTTAATTTTTATTTTCATCATTTTCACTCTTTCATTTTTCTCTGTTTTTTTCTAATTAACTCTCTCTCTCTCTGTCTGTCTGTCTGTCTGTCTCTCTCTCTCTCTCTCTCTCTCTCTCTCTCTCTCTCTCTCTCTCTCTCTCTCTCTCTCTGTACGTGATTAATTTTTTTGGGGGTATCTGTTTCTCTTTATTTAATTTTTATTTTTATATCAATTTTACATCATTTTCACTCTTTCATTTTCTCTGTTTTTTTCTAGTTCTCTCTCTCTCTCTCTCTCTCTCTCTCTCTCTCTCTCTCTCTCTCTCTCTCTCTCTCTCTCTCTCTCTCTCTCTCTCTCTCTCTGTATATTCGTATATTTAAAGCCTGTTTGAACTCACGGTGTCAGATATAATAAAAGCTGCTTGTTACTCTGATGACGCAGAGAGACAAACAGAAATATTCTAACCTTTAGTCGTACATTTGCGTCAAGTGACAAGTACTAATCTTTCACTTCCTTATTCAAAAATAATTGTGTTAACGAAAGAAATACGACTGGTATTACTGCGCTTCAAGTCAGAGAAATATAATCTTTGCGTGCAGGCGGCATGGTATAAACATGAAGAGAGAGAGAGAGAGAGAGAGAGAGAGAGAGAGAGAGAGAGAGAGAGAGAGAGAGAGAGAGAGAGAGAGAGAGAGAGAGAGAGAGAGAGAGAGAGCTAAGTTGGCTTATGATAGAAATGAAAATTGAAAATAATAATAATAGTAACAGTTGTTAGTATAGTAATTGCACTGAAGGGTATGTTTGAATTCACACAAAAAACGCAAACTACATACATCTAATTAAGTAATTATCTACCAACACACAGACACAACAAT
>CM022678.1:6638558-6641058 GCA_012295275.1 Chrysomallon squamiferum
TACAAACTGATACATATCCATGCATACAACAAAATCACATAACTGTAGATATGCCCATCTAAATGACATACATAGAAAGAAAAATAAATACCAAAAAAGAAAGTAGGTAAGTAAGTAAGAATAAGAAAATATAAGGAAAGTGGAAAAAAAACACCCATACATATGTATGTATTTATTTACTACTTCTACTATTACTACTACTACTACTACCACTACTATTGCTACTAATACTACTACTACTGTTACTACAACTACTCCTACTACTACTACTGCTACTACTACTACTACTATTACTACAACTACAACAACAACTACTGCTACTACTACTACTGTATTTTGGTTATGTACAAATGTTTTATTCATTCATTCATTTATTATTACTGCTACTACCACTTCTACTACATTTTGGTCATATTCGAAAAAGAAAAGTTTCAAAACCCCCCCATCACCACATCACCTCATCCCCACATCACCCCCCACCCCCCGACGGGCCCGCGCCTCTTTTGCACTGACTTACAAACAACCTACGTACAAAACAGAGACACGTCACAATACAATGTTAATCAGCCAGAAACGATTTCTTTGATGTATGGCTTTGGTATCTACGGCTAACATAAAATCTAATAGTTTTCCTTGCATTTATAAGGTCACTGAATATCGACAGTGCTAATGCTAAGTAATCACCTCAACATGGCCAGATTATAGCCGTGGGTTCGACTAACTAGTGCTCCAATTATGATGGAGGAGATGTAGAAAAGAAAAAAAAAAAAAAAAAAAAAAAAAAAAAAAAAGAAAAAGAAAAACAAATATGGCTGAAATGTGACAGACGAACAAAAGCATTAATGCCCATCTTATATTTAGCTGTCGAACTTGAGTTTAATTAGTAAAATTTCTTCTGAATATTGTAAGGAAGGAAAAAGAAAAGAAAAAAAAAAAAAAAAAAAAAAAAAGAAATAAAAACACGAGAGAGAAACAAAAATGTAAATCGTAATAGAAACATTAAAAATAGGCCTTATAAAGACGAGATGCGTTCAATAGACTTGCAGATGAACGGCGGAAAGTATAGCGTGACTTACTCGCAACAAGTTAATTACTTAAAATTTTAATTTAAAACTTGCTTCTGTGTCCAGTCTGGTTCCCTACAGCTTGGCTGGCATGCAATTACATGGCATCCAGTGAACGGGAGTTCAAACCAGTGTTATGCGTTTGTTTATGATGAAGTGTGTCGTATCAGTCTTAATTTCTTTAGAAAAGTCACACCTCTTGGACTTAGAAATTGATTAATTTGTAAAATATTCTGTTAATTTTTCCTTTTCCAAACAAGATCTGTTTCGTTCCTCTTCTTAAATATGTTTTGTTTTTTGTATTAATATTTTAAATCAGAAGGAACAGAAATTTTTCCAATGAATATGAGATCGTTTTAAATTATTCTCTCTCTCTCTCTCTCTCTCTCTCTCTCACACACACACACACACACACACTCACAAACACATACACTCTCACACTATCTCTTTCTGATTTTCTCATTCTTTTATTATCGTTTTAAATTATTTTCTCACACTATCTCCTGATTTCCTCATTCTTTCATTAGTTCTCTCTCTCTCTCTCTCTCTCACATACACTCTCTCTTTCCTCATTCTTTCATTAGTTCTCTCACTCTCACTCTCTCTCTCTCTCTCTCTCTCTCTCTCTCTCTCTCTCTCTCTCTCTCTCTCTCTCTCCCTCTCTCTCCCCTCTCTCTCCCTCCCTCCCTCTCTCCCCCTCCCCTCACACAGATTCTGTATTTATTTAAATTTCTTTCTATCATAAATTTTTTTCAGCATCTCCTCACCATGAGCAAAGGGAAGAAGGACGAAGGTCCCCCTCCATCGGCGGGACCAGGCAGCAAGATCATAGCCCTGGCTCCCACCCTGAGGAAACTAATACTACGAGAAGGCAACGACGTCATTCTCAACTTCTCAACCCTGGGCATGAAGCAGCTGCCGCCGGAGATATGGAAGAACGAGGAGATCATGGTCAACGCAAAACGCTTCCAGGCGGAAAACAATCGCCTGAAAAAATTCCCCAAGATGGTTTCCGATTTCAGTAACCTCGTGATACTGGACCTGAGGAACAACCTCTTGTCGGCTCTTCCAGGAACGATAGCGAAGCTGAAGCACCTGGAGAGAATCGAGGTGTCGAACAACACGTTGAAAAGCTTGCCCAACACCATCAACAAGGCGCCCGTCCTCGCACACATCGACGCCTCCAACAACCGCATCAAGTCACTGCCAAAGACAATCAACAAGTGTCCCTCGCTGGTCCACCTGGACGTCAGCAACAACCTCATCAAGTCTCTGAAAAAGAACATTTACGAGCTGGGCGCGACGGTCGTAGTGTCGAACAACAAGCTCACCGAGCTCCCGGACGCCTCCATCAAAAACTCCGCGCTGAAGTCGCTGGACGTCTCGCACAACCAGATCGCCTACGTCCCCGACGACATCCACAAGGTGACGACGCT
>CM022678.1:6648558-6681058 GCA_012295275.1 Chrysomallon squamiferum
TGTTGATTTATTTAGTTACTTATTTATTATTTATTTGTTTATTTATCTATCTACCTACCTGCCTACCTACCTACCTACCTACCTACCTACCTATCTATCTATCTATCTAACTATCTATCTATCAATTTATGTATGTATGTATGTATGTATTTGTGTGTTTCTCTGTCAGGTGAGCCCAGTGAGATGATGGTCACGTGGAGTACGATGGAGGAGGTCAGCACGACTCAGGTTATGGTCAGTGACAACCGCTGGTTTCAAAACCCAAATCTGTACTCGGGAACAAGCAAGAAATTTGTGGACGGAGGGATTCTGCACCACACCCAGTACATCCACACGACTTTGCTTGTAGAACTAACCCCCGGGAAAAAGTACTGTGAGTAAAAAAACAAAACAAAAAAAAAGAGTTATGGTAGACTTAAAAATAAATAAATAATTAAATAAATAAATAAACAAAATAATAATAATCATAACTCTATTTCTTGTCTAGTGCTGAAATATATACAGACAGACAGTCAGACAAACAGGCAATGAGACAGATAGTCAGATAGTCAGACTGACAGAAAGACACTCAGACAGACAGACAGATAGTCAAACAGTCAGACAGACAGACAGACAGTGAGACAGACAATCAGTCACTCAGACAGGCAGGCCTGGCATACAGACAGTCAGACAGACAATGAGACAGATAATCAGACAGTCAGACAGACAGAAAGACAGGCAATGAGACAGATAGTCAATCAAACAGTCAGACAGACAGACAGACAGACAGACAGGCAGGCTTGGCATACAGACAGTCAGACAGACAATGAGACAGATAATCAGACAGTCAGACAGACAGACATTCAGACACAGAGACAGACAGTCAGTCATTCAGACATACAGACAGAGGGACATTCAGACAGACGGACAAAGAGTCACTCAGACAGACAGACCTATACTGTTTCACTTTAACTCTTAGATTACAAGTGTTCAGGCTCTGCTGGGGTGTGGAGCGCGATGATGTGGTTCACGACGATGCAGTCGGGCAGCGACTGGAGCCCCAGACTCGTCCTGTTCGGTGACCTGGGCAAGATCAACGCCCAGTCCCTACCCCGCCTCGAGAAAGAGGTTGACATGTATGATGCGGTGCTGCACATAGGTGTGTGTCGTCGTGTTAGGTTTGTTGTTGTAGTTGTCGTTGTTGTCGTCGTCGTTTTCTTTTTATTATTATTATTGTTGTTGTTGTTGTTGTTGTTCTTCTTCTTATTATTGTTGTTGTTGTTGTTCTTCTTATTATTATTGTTGTTGTTGTTGTTGTTGTTCTTCTTCTTCTTATTATTATTATTGTTGTTGTTCTTCTTCTTCTTCTTATTATTATTATTGTTGTTGTTGTTGTTGTTCTTATTATTATTATTGTTGTTGTTGTTCTTCTTCTTCTTATTATTATTGTTGTTGTTGTTGTTGTTCTTGTTATTATTGTTGTTGTTGTTGTTCTTCTTCTTCTTCTTATTATTATTATTAGTGTTGTTGTTGTTCTTCTTCTTTTATTATCATTATTATTGTTGTTGTTGTTGTTGTTCTTATTATTATTAGTGTTGTTGTCGTTGTTGTTGTTGTTGTTGTTGCTGTGGTCGTCATCGTCGTCGTCGTCACCATCTGAATATATTTTGTAACAATAATAATAATAATAATAACAACAACAATATTAATAATAATAACAATAATAATAATAATAATAATAATAATAATAATAATAATAATTATCATCATCATCATCATCATCATTATTATTATTATCATCATCATTGTTGTGGTCGTTGTCTTTTAATATACATGTATTTCAAGTTGTAATTTTCTTTCAGGCGATTTTGCCTATGACTTAATGTCTGTAAGTATTACTAGAATAGTAATACAGTTAAAATATTGATTAAAACCTAGCGATTAATAAGTTAATAAATATATCTAAATAAATAAATAATCGATAAACAAAATATATAAAGAACTGAACAAGCAAATGAGTAAAATGCAATATATACAATAAATATATAAATAAAATTATTAAACGAAACCTTTAATAAATGTTACTGAATGTTAGTTTTTAAGTAAATTATTATTCTGATCTGTTTTATTTTTAAATATTATGATTATGATTATACATACATACATACATACATACATACATACATACATACATACATACATACATACATACATACATACATACATACATATATATATATATATATATAAAATTCACTTAAATTCACATAGACCTTTTTTTTTAATGATTACTTTTTAAAGAACAGAAATTAATCACTTCCAAAGTGTTTATTTTTTTCACTTTTCAGGAAAATCGGTTCGTATGGCGATGAATTTATGCGTGCAATGCAGCCGGTGGTTGGCTATCTGCCTTACATGACGTGTCCTGGAAACCACGAACATTCATAGTAAGTTACACTGGAAGCTTTCTCATTGGTTGCTGAGAAATAAGGTGGCGGGGAGGCGGGACTAAATATGTAAATAGGCGATACAGAGGAAAGTATGGTTTGAATAGAGAATAAATATTTCCTGTTTTCAGTCTAACAGATTTTACAAAATGAGGTATTACTTTATTATTTTGAAAGATTGGTTATGCGTAATTATAATTCTTTTAAAAGAAGACGTTATTGTATTCGATTCAAATTTTCGTAACGATGGTGTCTGTGTGTGTGTGTGTGTGTGTGTTTATTTATTTATTTATTTTATATTATTTATTTATTTATTTATTCATTCATTCATTCATTTCATTTCATTTCTTTTTTCTTTTCTCTTTTTTTTTCACCTCATAAACACTATACATATTATAATATATTAAAAGTTAGTTTGAATATCATATATAAACCAAGACCATTACAAATTTGTATTTACATGAATGTTTACTAAATTGCTATAATCCCGTATCTGTTTTATCAAATGCTGTGGTATGTACTGCACTGTCTAAGGCAAAACAAGACACATTCGGACTAATTAGTAAAATATGCCCATCATGTTGCGACAGCGGGTTTTCTGTTTGATATTATAATAATAAAAAAAGTCGTATGTTTAACACCTAGAGAATATTTTGAAATGTTAATTTATTCATATATTCGTTCAGTTTTTAATTCACTTGTAGCAACTTCTCTAACTACAAGAACAGATTCGTAATGCCTACAGATGAAGACAGTGTAAATATGTATTACAGGTAATTCATATATATATATATACACACCCACCCACCCACCCACACACATATATGTACATACGCAAAGAAGAACGCATAAACGCACACCACAAATGTATACTCATCCACTCAAATCATTCGTAAGGCAATATATATATCAGTAATTAAAATAATAATAATAATAATAATAATAATAATAATAATCATAATAATAAACCACAAAATCTTTACATAAGTATTCGGTTCTATAATGATCTACCTCTGTACACATCACATCTATCTGTCTATCTACTCTATACACCCACATATATACGTATATATACATATATATTTCTGTTTTATATATATTTTAATATATATATATATATATATCATTTCATTTATATATATATATATACTATTACTACATAAACTACGGACTGAGCCAGATACTGGAACAATACACACACACACAAGAAGATTTATGCTCGTTTTGTTTTCTTTTTTAATATAGACAGTTGTTAATATTTCCTTTCTGTTGGAACAATAACAGAACAATTACTAATAGTTCCTTTCGTTGTAACAGAGAAACAGAGAGAGAGAGAGAGAGAGAGAGAGAGAGAGAGAGAGAGAGAGAGAGAGAGAGAGAGAGAGAGAGAGTCAGTGACAGAGAGAAAGAAAGACAAAGAGCACTGTAATCAAAGAAAAATGAAAAACCTGAAAACAATTTCTCAAACGATTTAAGAACAAGAATAAAAAGAATTTAAAAAAACGATCGGGTTAAAACGGGAACAATAATAACGATAATAAACGCTCAAGGTGTGTAATATCGTGAAAACAGTATGCAGTATTACGTCACAAGATGACGTCATTTTTTCCAGAATGCTAATTTACCGGAGAACAGAGCTAAACAGCCTTGGGTCATAACAATGGGTCACAGACCGATGTATTGTTCCAACAGTGACCATGACGACTGCACGAAAGAGCGGGACAAGGTGAATTATTATTATTATTATTATTATTATTATTATTATTATTATTATTATTATTATTATTATTAGTGTTGTTGTTGTTGTTGTTATTGTTATTGCTGTCATCATCATCATCATCATCATCATTATTATATCATTATTATTATTGTTATTGTTTTTGTTATTGTTGTCGTTATTGTTATCATCATTATGATTATTATTATTATTGTTGTTGTTGTTGTCGTCGTCGTCTTAATCATCATCATCATCATCATTATTATTATTGTTGTTACTGTTATTGTTGCTGTTGTTGTCGTTGTCATCTGTTTACGTCTGTTGTTGTCGTCGTCGTTGTTGTTGTTGTCATCTGTTTACGTCTGTTGTTGTCGTTGTTGTTGTTGTTGTCGTTGTCATCTGTTTACGCCTGTTGTTGTCGTTGTTGTTGTTGTTATCATCATCATCATCATCTGTATACGTCTGTTGTTGTTTGTTGTTTTGTTGTTGTCGTCATCTAATTACGTCTGTTGTTGTCGTTGTCGTTGTTGTTGTCATCTGTTTACGTCTGTTGTCGTCGTTGTTGTTGTTGTCATCTGTTTACGTCTGTTGTCGTCGTTGTTGTTGTTGTTGTTGTTGCTGTCTGTTGTAGGTACGAGTTGGTATCCTCGAGGTGGACGGACTGGAGAAGCTGTTTGAGAAATATGGAGTCGACATCGAGCTGTGGGCGCATGAACATTCATACGAGAGATTCTGGCCTGTTTATGACAATAAGGTGAACAATAACAATAACAATAACAATAATAATAATAATAATAATAATAATAATAATAATAATAATAATAATAATAATAATAATAATAATAATAATAATAATAACAATAATAATAATAATAATAATAACAACAATAATAATAATAATAGTAGTAGTAGTAGTAGTAGTAACGGTAGTAGTAGTTGAGTAATAGTAGCAGTAGTTATAGAAGCAGTAGTAGTAATACCAGTATAATAATAATATAGTAGTGGTAGTAGTAATAGTAGTAGCTGTTGTTGCTGTTTTAATAATATATATATATATATTGATTATGCAATGTAAAAAAAAATTATAATGTTAGGGAAAAACAGTTTGAAATATATCTTTTGTGTGTGCTTATATGCACAGGCTGTGCGTTTGTGCGTGTATATGTATGTGTGTGTGTGTGTTTTATTGTGCGTGTTTCAGAGTATACAGCTGACTGTAGAAAAGCTGTTGTTTCTGTTTATTTATTTATTGACTGTTTCTTGGTAAACTTACAAACGCAATGTTGAAAGTGGTATTTAAGTAATCAGTGCTTGTTAACTCGTTTATTTGTTTTTTTCTGTTATTTTTAGTGTTTGTCTCTCTGTTTCCCAGGTTTACAACGGCAGTTACGACGAACCATACACAAATCCGAGAGCCCCAGTTCACGTCACAAGCGGTTCTGCGGTAGTAGTAGTATTACACACACGCACACGCACAAACGCACACACACGCGCAAAAAAAGGACAAGCACGGAAAACCCATATTCACACGCACACCTGCACTTATTACAGATGCAAACAGGAAAACGAACACATAAATACAAACGCAAAATGAACGCACAAACATACGCGCACGCGCATACATTCATACACGCACACTGAATGAAATGAATGAATGAATAAATGAATGGAAGTTATTAAGGTAATGGATTAATTTCAGGGATGTCAGGAATTTATTGACCACTTTATCAAAAACCCTCCTTCGTGGTCGGCTGTTAGGATTTCTGACTACGGCTACGCCCGAATGTACATCTACAACAGCACGCACGTGCACATAGAACAGGTGTCGGATGATAAGGTAAGTTTTGTTAACGTTCTTGTAATGATTTGTTACATTTTCCACTTCGGGAATATTCGCGTGTTTCCGTATATAGTCGTTTAATTCGTTTAAAAAAAATGAAATAAAATAAAAAGATAATAATAATAATAATAGTAGTAATAATAATAATAATAATAATAATAATAATAATAACAATAACAATAAATATATAATAATAATAATAATAATAATAATAATAATAATAATAATAAATAAATAAATAAATATATAAAGAGGCTACTTAATACAGCAAACAATTTTGAAAAGTTATTTTACTTACGAGAGTATCAAAGTCATTAATCCATTGTAGTGACGTCATACAATTGCCTGGTTACAAAGACTCTCTTTGCGCATGTTACTTATTAATAAACATGTTTTTATCGAGATTTACGTTGACGGGATGTATTTATTTATTTATTTTTTTTATTATTAATATTTATTTTTGTTTATAATATCTAACAAATGTAACTAAATGCCTACCGAATGATGAAACATAAAATATATTTAGTGAATAATCGATTTAATTTTAAAAGATGTTTGCATTTACATTTTAATTTTTTTTTTTAGTATAATTTTGTTCTATCTGTTTTCAGGATGGAGCCATTGTCGACAGCATAACGGTAATTAAAGATCACCATGGACCTTACGGATTTCAGAACTCGTCATAAATCATCTACTCCGTAAAAACATAAATACTACCACTAATAAAATCAGTCATTCACTTTACTTTCATCTCTTTCCATATTTATTTAATTTTTAACTGATTGCCTTTATATACCAACGACTGAATGTACCAAAGATTGAATGTGGCTATTTCTTGAGGTCTGAAAGCATTTTAGTATGCTCGGTTAATATCTGTTATTGTTTCTAAATTTGTTTTTTTTTTTTTTGTTTGTTTGTTGTTGTTTTTGTTTTGCATTTTTTTTATTTGTTTATTTTTTTTTCTCTCTCTCTCTTGTTTATATACTCTCTCTCTCTCTCTCTCTCTATATATATATATATATATATATATATATATATATATATATATATATATATAGAGAGAGAGAGAGAGAGAGAGAGAGAGAGAGAGAGAGAGAGAGAGAGAGAGAGAGAGAGAGAGAGATTATTTAGGTTTAACTTACAATTATGTATATTCTGTTTCTTATCTTTCTTTTCGTTTTATAAAACATTTATTATAGTAATTTTTATATAAATACAACACACACACACACACACACAAACACACACACACACGCACACACACACACACTGGCTTGTCATAGTGACACAATGATAACCTATTTTCAAACTAGTGTTTAATAGATGTCTGCAGACAGATAAATATACATTGTTTTTTTTCTATCTTCTTCTTTTTTTAAGTTGATTCTATTTTTGGTCAGGGTAAAGGTCACACATTTGACCACCTGTCTTTTCGCTCCCAGTCGCATGATATGAGTTGTCACGTTTCATCAAAGTGCAGATACGTAAACGTGAATGCGTGTGCGTTTGTGTTTGTGTGTGGTGTGTGTGTGTAAATATATATATTGTTTGAGTGTATGTGTATAATTATGTAATGATAATATGCATGTATGTATGAATATATGGATGGATGGATGAACTGATGCATGCATGTATGTATGCATGTAATGATTATATATGTATGTATGTATGTAATGATGTATGTATGTTGTATATATGTAATGATTATGTGTGTGTGTTTATTATATATATATATATACAAATGAACGCATATATTCACACAAACACATTTTACAAGCTTCAGTCTATAATACGTAACTGAAATAGATTCCCAGACATCAAATCAATACTAGCAGATATACTCTATCGCAGATGGCCAGACTCTTACCAGTTACTGTATCTCAGTATATATATATATATATATATATATACACACACACACAGGCACTCACACACACACATATAAATAAATAAATAAATAAAATTAAATATATATATATAAAATAAATAAAAATACGAAAAGAAAAGGAAAAATAAATAAACAAAATGAAAAACAAGACAAGAAAAATCATTTTAACGATCTCATTGGTTACGTCAAAGACAGAAGACAAAAGTCTGATAATTTGACCTAAATGCTCTTCCGTAGCGAGCGAGCGAGCGAGAGAGAGAGAGAGAGAGAGAGAGAGAGAGAGAGAGAGAGAGAGAGAGAGAGAGAGAGAGAGAGAGAGCCAACTTGAAATGATCCGAGCCTAGGTCACTCGGTGTTTGTTATTGATGTTTTTAACAAAACAACACATCCGGGCTAACGAACTTCCACCGCCATTTATAGAAGACAGCGTGGTGCATCTTTGTCGAGGTTTCAGATAATGCCTGAACTATTTCGATGCCGTATATTTCGAGATTATGGTTTCTTTTTGTACGAACAGAACTGATATAAAAAGATTGACAGATAGATGTGTTGAAAAGAGCTATGAACCTTGCGTTCTCAGATAATGTTTTCTGGGTTGGGTTTTTGTCAGTATTTTTTTTTTCTTTTTTTTCTTTTTTTTTGTTTTCTCACGATATATTTTTTTCTCTGTCTTATACTCATTGATTGTTCTTGTTGTTGCTGCTATTATTATTATTATTGCTGTGCTGTTGAGTAACACACACACAGAGAGAGAGAGAGAGAGAGAGAGAGAGAGAGAGAGAGAGAGAGAGAGAGAGAAAACGTTTTTTTGTTCGCTAGAAAAATCGAATCTGCGATGTATTTTATTTTTATGTTGTCATTTAAAATAACAAAGTGAATAAGGCATTAAGAAAATGATATTATTATCGAGAAATTTAATATCTACAGGGTTTTCTTTTTCGAGGTGTTACATTGTGTGTGTGTTGTTTATCTACCTTAATCGCGTTTTACAATCAATTGTTTCATTGCAACTGTTGACTCTTTAGAAACAGTTCTGTGAGAATAAAAGATGACAGTAAGCTTTAATGAAGACCAGTGTCTCATAATTTGATCGTTGTGCATCTTAAATCAAGTCTGTTAAAAGTCTTTTTGTACATAATTATTTCATATTTCCCTTTTGGTAACAGGCACAAGAATAACATCCATAAGAAACGTGAATTCTTTTTTACACGTACCTTCTTGTTGATAGATAATCACGTAACGATGACGTAATAAATATTTAAATAAATAACAAGGAGTGAATACCGGTTAAAAACAACAAACAAACGTAAATGGCTGAGTAACTTTATTTGTTACCTAATGAACTACTACGATTAACAAAGTAAATACCAGATGAGGTAAAATGCACATGTATTTATCATAGTTAACAATATTGAACAACAAATTATCTGATCCCTATGATTAATTGCAATATTTTTTTTTTATACAGCTAAATGAATTAAAGAAATAAACACTGACCTGCAACGATTTTTTTTTTTTTTTTTTTTTCAAAAGAAATATTTATTTTCACAAAACTGGCACACGGTGGTGCCTAAACAAAAAAAGGAGGAAAAACGATTCAAAAAAGAAAGCGTGAAGGAAAAGAAAGGGAAAAAAAAAAAAAAAAAAAAAAAAACGAAGAGAAAATACAGTGGTTGTCATTACTATTCCCTGAATTGTAATGTTTGAGAAAAATGAGATTTTGAGCAAACGATTTGATGATATCGATGATTTTATTAAACATGCTGTTGTAAGTTAAAACACCAGTCCTTTCTGAATTTTCGTAAAATTAGTCTCGATTTAACTCCGACTTGTATGCCTCTACGTAAACTACAAAGAGGTCGATAGTACAAATATTTTCTTATTTACGTCTGGCTAATTTTCAAAATTGATTTATATGATGCCAAATAAAACTGTTTAAGATAACTAATGTTACACATAATCAACTGGTTTTATAAGCAGTAATTTGTCATTGTTTTGGGTATATCGTTTGTTTTTTTACAGTTCGCCATTTAATTATTGTTTTCTATAAAATATAAAACGTCACCATTTGCTCAAAATCTCTCATCCCAAATGAGGTAGTCTCCAAGTATTCGCAGACGTACAGTCCGCAATTTTGAAACAGAATTGAACGAAACCGTGTATCCACGAATACACCACAAAAAAAAAAAAAAAAAAAATGGCCGATGATTCAGCCAACCAAAAAAGTATACAAATCTGTACAAATATATGGTGAATATACACCCATATATTGCAAATCATCGAAGGCAGCCATATTGTATACAGAATTGTATACGTACATCACAATACACTGCAAAGATTAAATAATAAATGTACATGAAGGCTGCATACCTGTTTCATTCGAGTATCCTACAGAGTTAGTTGTTGTCGATGCACCAGTAGTAACCGTCGTAGTAGTAGTAGTAGTAACAGTAGTAACAGTAACAAATAAAACTGTGACAGGATATTTAGTTATTGCAATTTTGAATGATTTAAAAATAATAATATTAAGAAGGCTGATTCAGAACAACAGAAAAACAAAAAAAAATAAATAAATAAATAAATAAATAAAATAAAATAAAATAAAATACAATAAAATAATTTGATAATAAATAACAAATTAATAATATGGTCCAACAACAAACTGCATGGATCCTGTTTGTGTAATGATAGGATACTCTTATAAAAAACAGGTAAGTGATCTTCAAAGGTGAACATGGTTTTCATTATGAAATATCAATTATAAATCAGAACCTTTTTTTTTTTTTTTTTTTTTTTTTTTTATATTAAAAGCAGTCTGTACTTTTATGAGTATTCTGTTCTTAATGTTTCCTCTATTTATGCTTTTAACTGACTCAATCATCCAGAGGAACTTAAAATAAATGAATGGCCTTCCCATAATCATCTAAAAAAAAAAAAAAAAAAAAAAGGAGAATATTTCTGTAACAATCAGTATCTCATTCATTATAATTATTGACTAATTTCAAATTTATAGCTTTTGTTCATTTATGACAAAGAAATAACAACTGCACCTTCTGTGACCATCTCAAAATGAATAAGTATGTATATCAGTTTTTATTATAGATATTTCATTAAGATTTCCGTTTATTTTAATGTGAATCAGTTCAGAAACTATCAAAGCCTTACGTAATTAAATTTTTTAAAAAGATTAAATGTGAAGTTAGCCGAGAGAGAAATTTGTTTAAAAAATAATATCTGCAGCTGTTAATTCACATTGTGACAATATTGAAGTACATAAACATTTTCAGTTACTGATTTTGAGCTATTTATAGGAACCAATCACATATTTGTTATTATTCTGACCATCCAGGAAACAACCCAATCAACAAACAGTAAATATTAACTGCGATAATCAATCCAGCAGTGTTCTCAGTACCAATCACCGAAGAGGAAATATAAACTTCCTAAACTATATTCTATTTTTTTTTTAATCATCCACAAATGAGCAATCAACAAACAAAAAAATATTAACTGCCAAAGACCACCAAGAAAAAAATGTTGAATAATTTCATCTTTTTTAAATAACAAATCAACAAACAGAAAATATTAACTGTCAAAAAAAAAAAAAAAAAAATTAAAATTAAACAAAATAATAATAAAAATGAAAAAAGAAAACTACAAATAATGATAGAAAATAAAAACAACACAAAAACCTATCAAGTAAAATGAACTTTTGGCAAGAATGCGTAGTTTGTAATTCTATATCACATTTACTTTTTGAAGAAACTGAACACAAATTATTGCCCTTTGGGGAAAATGCCAAAGTATGAAACATATTAATTCACCAGGAATTTGTAACTGAAAAAAATAATCTCAAATTTCACCGGGATTAATATTTTTCACTTCATCAACATGTCATAGCCTGTGATACTCCAGAAGGAAAAAAACTAACCTAAATTGTGTTTAAACAAAAAACATTTAAATTTTTTTTTTTTTAATGTTAATAAAGAAGAAATAATTAATGGATACGGAAATAAAAAAAAAATGTGCCTGTTTGTCAAAATCAAACGTTATATAAATTTGAAAAATAGATTTTAATTTTTTTTAAATAACTAAAAAAAAAAAAAAAATTAAAAAATATTATTAACTGATATCTTTCATAATTTTATTAATTTTTAATATATTTTTTTTTTATTATAAAATTACAAATATTGCTTTGAAAACAGCCAAAAACATTTTGCTAATTTTAACTCTTTTTTGACACTTTATTTCTGAATACACTTCTTCAAACCTTTCAGTGCAACAACACCATTTGGTCATTATCATTCTCTTGACCATCTGACCATCACTTTTTCAAAATAACAACTCTGTTTGGTCATTACCAATCACTTGACCAACTAACCATCACCTGTGTCCAGTGACTGTCCAGAATCTACTTTCAGCACACTAACCAGATATTATAGAAAAACTGTCCACATTCAGAAAAAAAAAAAAAAAAATGTTTCACCTGAATTATCTTCTTACATATAAACTATTAGTATTACATATTTCAAAACGATGCTAACTTCACATTTAACTTTTTAACAAGACTGAAAGTAATTTATAAAACTGACTTCAATATAATCTTAATTTTTGAAATTAAGGTGCAGAGCTATAGAATAATTTTGTTGAAAAAAAGGACCCAGCTGTGACATATAAACTCGTCATTGTTATAGAAAAATTCTTAAAAATTATTTTCGCACAGTAAAAACATCATTACCCTCCTTCAGTATTCCAGTTGACTGAAAACCTAAAGAGTTTTATTTAATTTCTTATTTTCATAATCCTAAAGAAATTTTTTCTTATTTATTTTAAAAAAGCACACGATTCATCTGAGCTGCCATATTTCATTTTACTCAAGTCCTCTGGATTAATGATCCGATATGGCCAAAAATCTTGCTTGAACGCAGTAGAAGAATAAGAACAAATTTTTAATTTAAAACCTTCAATTCCTATCTCAAGTTTCATTCAATCGTACTCTTCCAAAGTTTTTTCTGGACAGATATAATTTTCTTATTTTATAACATACTTGACAATGATCACCATGTTCATTGTGAAAATTCTGTGTGTACAGTTTATATATATATATATATATATGTGTGTGTGTATATATATATATATATATATATAAAAAACAAAGAAGAATAAAAAAAGCAATGTACAGTTTTCATATATGCACATACAAGCATTTATATATATGTAAAAAGAAGGAAAGAAAAAAATATGAATATTCATGGCAGTTCTCCACCAATCAAAAATAAGCTGCCTGTGCATGACCTGTGACCCCTATCTGCTCCTGAGTGCATTGAAGTACATGAAATCTTGAAAGCTTTGCATAATTCAGTCTAGTGAACTTGTAGTAACATGTCAGCCCTTTTAGTGCCAGGTGTCAGATACGTTACAGTGTTAATTTAGTGATTTAATAACTGTTTGTACTTATTATGTCAATTGACAATAATAATAATAATAATAATAATAATAATAATAATAATGACAAGTGGAGAATTATTACTTGAATTCTGTATTATACATATCTTTATTTTCATCATCATCATCATCTTAATTAATCAGCTGATATTTTTCCATAATCTGAGTTCCTTGCATATGAACAGAGACAAGAAAAGTTTGAGTAGAAAACAAATATCCCTAGCCATCAAAAAAAAAAAAATAATAATAATAAATAAAAATAAAAAAAAAAATAAAAATAATAATAATAATAATAATAATAATAATAATAATAATAATGATAAGTAAATAAATAAACATAAAATAAATAAAAAATAGTCACATTATGACGATTATGATTCTGATTCAAGCTTCAAGTGTTTTGATGACACTAAAAGGGTTAACTCAAATTAATATCAGAATTTCACAGATAACAACAAATCAGCAATGCTAATATACAAACTTGTAGTAAGAGGTAGAATTAAATGAACCTGTAAAAGGTAAAGATGAGATGGGGGGGAGCAGTATATTAATAAACATTATTTATATTGATAAATTTCCTTTTTTATTATTAGAGAGGTAGAGACGAATAAAATTTATCTTTTTTTTTTTTTTTTTTTTTTTTTTTTTTTTTTTTGGAAATGTAAAATTGGTCTAACTGTAAGTGCTTTATAATAAATATAAAATTTATTTTGTCAAAATAATTTACCTTCTGTAAACTTCTTACAGTTTGACCAACCAAAATATTATAAAGGATAAAAAAAAAAAAAATAAAAATAAAACAATTAAACTCATCATAATTTGACCAGAGGTATGTTTATGTTTAAAAGGAGCAATGTTAAATATATACATAACTTTACCGACACAGAATGAACCCTTGCAAGATTCTAGCAAAAATATAAATGCATCAAGTAATCGCATACATCTTTATCACATCTCACTACAAAAGTGGTTATTTATATATATATATATATATATATATATATCAATATGAGCAGAGGTTACAGGGTAACAATCATACACAAATATAATAAAAGGCCTCCAATAAAACTCATTTTTATATCCCGTTTTATTATCAATGACTGCTCCCTTGTTATTACTTCCTTTGCCCACTCTAAGACATACTTGGAAACTGAAAACGTCTATTCAGTTTTATATTTTATTTTCAGGTCTTATTTTTTTCAAAAGTAATAGTTATTATTATAGTTTTTTTAACTTTTTTTTTTTTTTAATTGTTATTACTTTGAATATATAATGATGTCATGATTCATAAACGGCTTTTAAAACAGCAAATCAGTGAAAACAAGGGAACAGTCAAAAATCAATTCACTGCCTGGTGTCACGTGATCAATATAGAAAGCCATTATGGCGCTAGTCTACTATATTTAAAAATAATAATAATAAAACAAAATAAAATAAACGTTTCCACAAGTATATACGACAGTAGTAACATGAAGATACATAAAGGTCACACACAACAGTAACACAAGAAATAAAATCTCAGCTAAATAGGGTCGAGACAATTATATTCTTTCAGTGAATTTAACAAAGTTAATTAACTATGTAACAGTGGTAAAAATTAGAACATTAAGAACACGTTACCATGAGAACAATACAAAATGTACTCAAACGAAGAACATTCTCTTTAGATAATCTCAAGTGTTAACAAAATATATTCTGATTATAATATAGTAACGTACTAACCTCATTAATATCTTGATGGCAGGGTTATCTTCCTTCCATTATAATGATATGAATATCATACAGAATTATCCTCCTTTAATTACAGTTAATTTACAAATGTATTTAAAATGAATTAATTGCTGGAAAAAAAAAAAAAAATCTAATTAAAATAAAATAAAGCAAAACGATTATTAATCATAAAATTTAAAGATTTAAATAATTAAAAGTAAATAAAGTTATCTCCCTTCGATTACAAGGATTATAATTATCGAAAATGTATACATATTAAAAAGAAATAAATTGCCAAAACAATAAATTTTTGCTTTATTCACTGAAAGAATAAAACTGCCACAAAAATACTAATAGAAAATGCAAGAAGCCAAAAATATAATAATAATAAAAAAAAGTGTTATTTATATTACATCAAGACATCGAAAAACCACCATTAATCTGTTTTTGCTTGTAATTTCCTCCAACAAACATTGAGCAACAAGTTTATTTTTTCTTTCTTACTACTGCACCTTACACCGGTCACTGAGTAATCGTAACTTGTTCGTAAATGTATCAACAACGTTAACAGATAATTTGTAACAGAACATGCGCCATTTTCAGTTAATCATTATTTTGATTTGGGTTAATGTAACACACATATTAGTACAACGAAATTAAGCTGTTAGAATTAAGCATAAATGATGATAATAATAATCATAAAGGGCAAAATTGTAGCATGATCGTAGCGAATAATTATTACAATAATATTTAATTATTTGCGTAAGTTTTTCTTAATAATAATAATAATAATAAATGAAGAAAAAATGAAAAAAATGGTTAGAACGCTGATGATCTAACCATTATCCTGAATACACGATCATTATTTAAAGAAAAATAATAATTCCTCATTTATAAATGTCTTTAGACGAGAAAACTATATTAAGCTCTGTCCACTAACATTACCACAAAATCAGTGATTCTGTTATTTTAATTGAAAAAAAACAACAACAACAACAAAATGCCAACCAGTAATACACAATATACAGGACCATGCCACAGTAAAAAATTTAGCCAATAAAAGAAATGAAAATATATAAGTGATACACCTAACAATGAAATGAGACAAATTTAACAATTTATGGAGAATGTGATTATACACGGAAACTACAAAACAACAATGTTAATTCAAAATCAGCACTATTATGTGTGAGATATATATATGTATAATATGTAAAAGAATTTTAAAAAAATGAAGATTACCCTAAAAAAAAAAGCATTCTGATACAAAAACAAATTCTATTTCTGTATCGCTGACTTGCATTTCTTAATCTGCCCTTTCATTCATTTAATTTGCTATGATTTTTGCTTTGAATTTTTTTTTTTTTTAATGGGATCTGGTATTTTCTGGACATTAATAAAATATACAAATTGTCAAAAATTCAAATATATGATTACAATAAACTGTAAAACCATTGCTGTCACTTTTAAAACTGAAATATCCCAAACAAAGTAAAATGATATCAAAACATGAAACAAATATTCACCTTCATAATAGTCTGTTTAGTCTGACTGATATTAATTCTTAGAATCGTAGTAAATAATGATTCTACTTTTATAAAATTAAAGAAACAACAAAATATATATATATATATTTCCATCCTATTATCTAACCAACAACTCCTGACATGAATATTAGGACTTCAACGACAACAGAACAAACTATACACCAATGTATATATCCTTTAGCCTTATATTTCCATAGCAAACCCAGTGTATATTTATAATGATTAAACTAAAATACATGGAAGAAGACCAAAAAAAAAAAAAAAAATGTGCAGAAGTAAAATGAAAAATAAAAGCTACATTATGACAGTGATAAAGGGACACAAACGTGGTGGGTGTGGCAAAAAGCGCCCTCTTGTTAAAACAAGGCCCACTACTGGAAATACTCGGAAACTACTGCCATTTCACCGGTTGCTATTCAACTCCATGACAACCAGATCTGAACGCTCTGCTGTGAACAGCTGTGGTCATCTCAGAACCAGAGACATTAAGTTGATTAATAATAATAATAATAATAATATTAATAATAATATTAATAATAATAATAATAATAATAATAATAATAATAATAATAATAATAATAATAATAATAATAATAATAATAATAATAATAATAATAATAATAACAATAATAATAATCATAATAATAATAATATTAATAATAATAATGATAATAATAACAATAATAATAATCATAATAATAATAATAATAATAATAAAAAAACAAACCAAAAAAAAAAAAGTAAAAAAACAACAACAGAAAACAGAAAAAATAAGAAAAACAAATAAGGTAATAAACACCAATATCTTTAATGGAGATAAAAAAAAATAAAAAAAGTAAAAATTATATTACTAATAATGTATTTTCTTAAATTTCATATACTTTCATATTTAGTTTATTATTGTATTTCAAATTTTTTTCACACACACACAAACAAACAAAAATAGTAATAATAAAACAATTAAAAAAATTAATAATAAAATAATAAATAAATAAATAATAAAAATAAAATAAAGAAAAGGAAAACAGTCTTAATGCCACTGGTTTCTGAGAGAGAGCTGCATGCTGTAATGAACTAGTTGTCATGGTAACACAGACAGACAAAACCACTCCATAACTCTAAAAGAAAACGTAAGCAAGAATATAAATAACTGTTAATGGACAGAAAATCAAAATGTTTGACAGTTGTATGGTTAGTAGTTTTTGTTTCAGATTATTTATTACAGTGACAATAATTAAAAAAAAAAAAAAAATCAGAAGTAATATTTAACCTGTATTTATTTTTGAAAATTTAATTTTAGCTATAAAGCTTTAATATGAAGTAAATAACCTTTATTATTTTAGTATTTCTTTTATTTATTTCTTTATTTATTTAGCTGTAGTGGTATTTTTAGTTTTATTTTTGTAACACTAAGAAAAGCAGAAAAGTAACTATGCCAAAGAAATGTAACAAAGCTATCAAAATAAATCAGCCTGTCTTTGGTGCATTTAAAAATATTTAAAAACCCAGTAATAATAGTCGTAACAATATTCAAAATATAATGTAACAATTTCTGAAAACAATTTAACCTTGAGCTTCTAAAAAACAAAAAACAAAAACATTTGAAAAACAGATCTGGGGTAACAAAACACTTAAAATTAGAAGATTTTTTTACTCTGTTTTAAATGTACAATTATAAATTTAAATGTAAAAAAAAAAAAAAAAAAAAAAAAAAAAAGACATTAAAACCACTAACTACTTCCTTTTAAAAAGAAAAAAAAAATTATCCTTGTTAAATTTTTTTTCAGTTAATTATTATAAAAGTATTATAAAAAAAAGAAAGAAAAAAAAATCTTAACATTAAATTTTTTATTTTTTTTAGAAGAAACTTCACAAAAAATGGAAACAGAAGACAGCTAATTTGAATCAATTCCAAAATGCCATTTAATTTTTATTTTATTAACAATTAACAAACATTTATTTTTTTTCGTAATGCTAATGTTTGAGAAAATAAAAAATAATATTACTTCCGCTAACCATTAAAATATTTTGCAATTATCAGCAAGTCCAAAATCACAGACATAACGACCGAAATATCAAATTAACACAACTTTAACCCCCTGGTGGCAAGTCAAGGTAGATAATCAAGACCAGTTCTTAATAATGCTTTGTTCAAAAAGTGCTTCCATGATATACAAGCTGTATAATGTGTCTCTATGGTTGTTACCACACAAATGGAAACAGAAAAAAAAAAAATATATATATATATATATATATTAAAATCCCTGCCTTGGAGAAAATTTAAGATCCTTTTGATAAAAAGTGTCTTGTAAAAGTGTAAGAAGATTCGTGCATATGTGAATATTTATGACCAGGACGAACAACTTGTAAGGAGGTAGTGAAGATCTGACTTCAAGACAGTTATTTCAAAAAAAAATAATAATAATAATAAATTATTTTATATTTGTAGATTTTAAAATATCTAAATATTGTTCTTTTTTTTCCCTGAATTCTGTTATATAAAAAAAAAAAAAAACCTGAGTTTTTACAAGAACAAATTTAAAAAAAAAATAAAACTAAAAAAAAAATTAAATTAAATAAAATAAAAATGTCAACTAATGATGTTAGTTGGACTTTTTTTTTTTACAGTGAAACCTGCCTAAACGAGACATCATGAAACGATTGTTATATTTCAGTTTAGAAGAGAGATCCAAATATCGAGGGTTAAAATACAGAGTTATTTCCCTTGGTGGAGTAACTCTGAAACCACAAAAGATGTTATGAAAATTGTTAAGTTTAAGCAAGTTTTTGTTTAAATCAGGGTTCAGTTTAGGCAGTTTTTCACTGTGCATGTATATCTATATAATAATTACAGTCTAAATTTAACAATTATTAGTTACAGAACATTAGCCAATCAAAGCAGAGTACAAGTGTTATTTAAAGTTGTTATGTGTGAACAAACCTTTAGATGATTAACACACTAAATATCTGAATGGTGAAAATGTTTGTTAACAGCCATAATTAATTATGTGAGATATAATAATTTTAATAAAGAAGGAAGAAAATAACAGATAAATAAATGTATTGTTACTATATTTATCAGTTCAAAACTTGGTAAAAATGAGGTAGTAGGGTATAAAAAATTATTATTATTATTATTATTATTATTATTATTATTATTTGTTACAATTTTCTAAAACTGTCAGAATATTTATTAGTAGATGAAAAACATTAAAAAAAAAAATAAATACCCTGATTATTTTTGTAATGGTAAAAAAAAAAATAATATGCTTGATGTCGCAGAGTATACCCGATTATTCTTGATTTTAAAAAGAATAAAAAATAAAATAAAATAAAATACAAAATAAATAACAAATTCTGAAGGAATATTTCAGGTTTTTTGAGACCTTGTTACTGTGCATATTTCATTCTGACAGGTTTAAATATATATATTTATATTTTATTTTTTTTAACATATGGAAAAAAAATAAAATAAAAACTGAATATAATATTTAGTTTTTCTTATTTTCCTATTTTTGTTTTTTATGTTTTTAATATATTTGTTTTCTCTCCATTTTTCATTAAATATTTACTTTTTTCACTCCTTCAAATAAACATTTTAAGTTTTTCACATTATAATTGTTTTGTTTTCCATTCTAATAAATATTTATTTTTTCCTTCAACATGTTTTTTTTTTTTTTTTTTTTAACTTTTGCAATATCAGAACTTCCTGGTTTCAAATTTTTATAATTTAAAATTGTTTTTATATCTCTTTAGTTCCTGAATCAATAACTAACCAAGAATTAAAAAAATCAGTTTCACAAACTGAATAGTAATAAAAAAAAAATACATTACTTTATTATTTTCTCAAGTGTCTAGATTTTAAAAGATTTTTGATGAAAATCACACAAATAATGGCTGGATGAGCCTATGCACAGTAACAAAAGATATTTTCAAAACAAAAAAAAAATAAATAAAAAAAAATAATAATAATAAAGGAAAGAAATGTTAGTGGATATGAAAAACAAATGTATAATTTGCATTTTCAGTGCTTTTAAAAGTTCCTGAGAATTTAGGTTACCTGAAGGACAAGAAAATCTTTGTTTTTTTATAACTGTTAAACAGATGGACAGACAGACAGACAGATAAACTGTCCACTGAAATTATTTAGCAGTACAGAAGTAGAAACAATCAGAATAAAAGGATTAAAAAAAAAAAAAAAAAAAAAAATTAAAATTTTGAAAAGAAAACAAAAATTATTAAAAAAATAAAACATCTGTTTATTTTTATAGTAAAAGAATTCTCAAAATATTTAGATATAAACATGTATGTATATATATAAAACTTAACTTTCTGTTGTATATAATTGGGTCTTTTGCTTTATAAAAAAAAAAAAAAAAAAAAAAAAAAAAAAAAAAATAGGTATCATTGAACTGTCTCTCTCATTTCCTTTCATTTTATATTCAAATATAATGTTTGAAACTATTTATTTTTGGAAAAAAAAAAAAAAATCCACCAAAATGCAAAGAGTAAAATGTAAAGAAATATAGGTTAACTGGTACTCAAGATATGCTTAGTCAAAAGTGGAAGCAAAAATAAGGACCAGTAGATGATTTTGGCCTTTTGTTAATAATAAAAAAAAAAAAAATATGAAAACATTCCTGTTGTCATGACAACCAAGACAGAACCATTACCTCACCATAATGCAACAAAACATATAAAGCTAATAAACCAAGTAGGAACTACACTGACTAAAACAGATAGGTACAATATATTCTTAAAAAAATAAAACAATGAAATTCAACATAATGTACATGTATGAACAAAAACAATGAATGAGAGCAATAATAAAGATAATATATTCTACACAACAGTATTTCATAATGAGGTAGCTTTAATTGAAGACTGTATCATACAAAAACAAAAGTAGTTGTTTAGAAAAAATTCTCTTGAGTAGCATAGGTAGGTTTTACTAAAATAGTCACATGAAAGAGTTTAGTTTTTCTTAAATTAATTATTATTATTATTATTATTATTATTATTATTATTATATCATTATTAACGCAAAAAATCCACTCTTTTGGCTTTTTAAAAAGAAATTAATTACATTTATTAATTATAATTTAATTAATAAATTTAAAGAAAATATTTTCGGAAAATGGCAGACCACGATGGTACCAATATTAAAGTTTCTCGTCCCTCAACCAAAACCGATATAACTTAATCTTTAAAATTGTGAAACAAAATGGCTGCCTGTCTTACAACTCTTTCATGCGACTCATTTATAAGTATTTACCAGTAATCATTAACTCTGCTTATGACTCAAGATAAAATCATCAACAATACATCATCATCCACAAAATAGTAAAAGAAATTTAAAAAAACAAACAAACATGGTTAATAAACAGATTATTAATAACAGCACAGTATGAAATAAATCTTTGTAATACATTGGACTCTGTTATGGCTTTAAGCTAGACACATTGTTAGTTGAAACTAAAACAGAAATTCTGTACAAAAATCGATGACAATATCTATAATAATATTATACACATTAACTACAAGTATGCAATGACAAACAGGAATAATATAAAAAAAATGAAATACGTTATGTATTGAACTAACTATAAAAAGTTAAAAGAAGAAAATACAAAGAAAAAAGAAAAAAAAAAATAAAAAAATAAAAATAAAATAAAAATATTGACACCGGTTTGTATATTTGATGTTATTGTGATGTCTGCACAATAAAATATCAAATAACGAATGGGTTGTGCAAAACGGCTGCACATGAAATTACACTGGATTAAGGAATGAAACAAAAATATTTTTAAAATTAAATTAAAATGACAAATGAAACATTATAAACAAGAAAGCTGCATATGAAATAAAACTGTTTGTTATTGAAAAAAAAAAACCCAATAAAATGATGTAATGAAATATCATATACAAGAAAACTGCGTATGAAATTTAAACTAGATATGATGGAAAAAATGTGATAATAATAATAATAATAATAACATTAATACTAATAAAGTGACTCATGAAATACTAAATATAAGAAAAACTCGAAAAACTATGCTGACATATGGGAAAAATTATTAATAAGAAAAGTAATAATAATGAAAAATGATATTATATATATCGTACAGTAAAGATGTAATTAGTTATTCTTTTTGAAACAGAACAGTAAAGATTTTTAAGAGGAAGGTAAATAATTATAATCTTCATTATTATTATTATTATTATTATTATTATTATTATTATTTTGAATCTAATCAAATGAAACCAGTCAGATGATATTAAACTAAAACTGTTAAAGTTTATTAACACTTCTTCTAAGTAACCAATCAGAACAGAGAACAGAATGAACCAATGGAAACAAACGATACAGTTTAGTAACGAAACAAACCTCCATTAAAATGTCATGTCTCATATGCTCCATATCAAAGAAAAGGAAATTAAAAAAGAAAAAAAAAAAGGAGAATATATATATATATCTATAAATTATTTTTCTCCTTTTTTTTTTTTTTAACAAGTGAATTGAAGAGCTTACATTTATAAACAGAGTTATGTAACTTGAATAAGTAATGTGACTTGAATGATAAACATATTATATATATAATTTTTATCATATTTTCTGATATAAGAATTCAAGGTACATAACTCCTGAACCTGATTTTAAAGCCCTGAGATTATCAATAATATACTGCTGTTTATTTTATTATATAAGAAATGTTATTAATATTAATATTATTATTTTTTATTTTTTATTATTTTTTTTTTTCGGCTTTTAAAAATAATAACAATAAAGAAACCCTAAAAGTCATTCATGAAATATATGTAAATTAATAAATTAACGAAAAAAAAAAAAAAAAAAAAAAAAAAAAAAAAGAAAATTTCACTTAATACTTTTTATAACTATCCACACTTTCCTTTCTTTAACGATAAGAAAAGAGTCATTTATCATAATAAAATAATAATACACTTTTCTTGTAGATTTAAAATTTAAAACAAAAACATTTAACAAAACACATTCTTAAAAATCAAACAAAACATCTATCAACATTTATATTTTCAATCCATTAACTCTAACAATAGTAAATTTAATTAAAACAGTAATAAAAAATAAAATGATAATGAGACTTTTCATACCTAAAAATCCAACAATGGACTGATCCAGCAATTAAAATCGGGGCGTCTTATGAGAAATGAAGGGGTGGAAGGGTTGTAAAAACATAACAGCACTACGAATATGATTGTAAATGTTTACAATAATGAATTTCTCTCACCGGATGTTATCAGAATGTTTGATCAGCCGCACAAACTTATCAGTAATATTTTCTTACAGATCTACGTTTGTAAATTAAAAACAAAAAGAAATGGCAATGAAATCAATCTAAATTAAAAAGGACATTTTTGTTAGAAACCATTTCAAGAATTTCATCCCTCTCAGAATTCTTGTAATAGCAAGTCCAAGATTTACTTTATATATTTATTTATTTTTGAACCATTTTGAAGAATGTATTATATTTATACCTATATCTAGCTATCTATATATAGATAAATATAGATATAAATATATATATATATACATAAAAATACACACATCTGGTTTGAAAATGTTATTTTTCCTAGACTAAATTCAGGAATTATTATTATTATTATTATTATTATTATTATTATTATTATTATTATTTTAATGTTACTTAATTAATTATCCTTGAAATGGCTTCCACTAACTTCTTAACCCAAAAGAGCAACATTTGTTAGCTCTTCATCATTAATATCATTATTATCTCTGTAATATTAATTTAATATTAAAAATCTTCAACCACAAAATCTCAAAAATAAGTCAGAGAAAACTAAAACACCCATATGATCATTATAAAAACAAAGTCATTAATTAAAGTCATTAAGCATTAATTAACAAAGAGAGAAAACAAAAACGGTAAAAAAAACCCATAAGTCTGTTATATCAAAAAAAACAAAAAACAAATCTCAATTAAAAACATTAACATGATTAATTGAGATGGATAATTAAGAGTATTAATTAATTAAAAAAAAAAAAAAAAGTTAATTAACCGTAGAGTCTGATTATAAAATATATATTTTCTTACAGCACTTTATAAAATGTTAACACAAAAAGCGACTTTTTCTAAAAAATACATCTAAAGCTTATGACCTTCTGTCAATAAAAATTAATTAACACCAACTATAACTGCAGACAACAACAATAAAAACAATTTTAAAACACAAAGTTAAGATATATATATATATATGTAATATTTTTTTTTTTTCTAAAACAATTTTGCATAACAAAAATACAGCTTAAGATAATCAATAATCAGGTGCATAATAACAGACATATGGCAAGTTTGAAATATTTTCGTGTATGGTAAATTATTTTTTGTTTTAATAATTTTTATAATTTTTTTTTTTTTTTTTTTTTTTTTTTTTTTTTTTTTTTTAACAACAACTTGACTAGATTGTTCTAATCAAGTCACACACACAGACGTACAGACAAAGACAGCGTCACCTGATTGACAACAGTCACTGTGTTGTTTCAAGATGGCCGCCACCATCGAGCAGAGCAGACGTGAATTTTTCTCTCCTCCAAAAGTAGAAGATTATGCTTCTCCCAGTTCAAAATCTTGAAGAGTTATCTACTCCTAAGTTTAAAAAAAAATAATAATAATAAAAAAAAAAAAAGAAGCCTGAGGCATGTAGTTTCTCCCTGATGTGATATAGCGTCAACAATCTGAAAAAAAAAAATAAATTAAAAAAAAAAAAAATTAAATAAAACAGATTAAAGTATAAATATTATAGTAGTCAACTTTAAAAAATTTAAAAATTTTAAAAATTTAAATTTGAGTAGTTCTGAAAAGTGTTCAATATTTGAAGCAGTTCTTTTTATATTATTTATTATTTATTTTTACTCTCTCTCTCTCTCTCTCTCTCTCTCTCTCTCTCTCTCTCTCTCTCTCTCTCTCTCTCTCTCTCTCTCTCTCTCTCTCTCTCTCTGTGTCTCTCTCTGTGTCTCTCTCTCTCATATATTCCACACAAACTCAAACATGTAACTAATAACTGACTAAATAAATATAAATAAACAATTTAAAAATGCCTGTTATCACCTGTCATTTTTTTCAGGTAGATAAGTAATGAGTGATAGACAGGTAAAAAGTTATATATATATATATATATCATACATTCCACACAATCTCCAACACTTAACTAATAACTATCTATATAAATAAATACACAAAAATACCTGTTTTTTCAGGTATACAGGTAAACTTTCCCTCATCAAGGGAGTGTTAGGTATAATGGGTTTTTTTTTTCTCTCTCTCTCACATTCCACATTGACTCAAATCCATAACTATCTTTTTATTGAAATAAGAACCCCAAAATACCTGGTCTCACCTGTATAATTTCAGACACACAGGTAAAACTATCCCTGAATGAGGGACAGTTGGTTATAAAGTTTAACTACCTATAAATAATAACTATCTATATAATAATAATAATAATAATAAAATAATAAACAAATAAAAAAAAATACCTGTTCTCACCTGTGTAGTTTCAGGTACACAGGTAAAACCATCCCTGAACGAGGGGTAGTTAGGTATAAAGTTTAACTATCTCTATAACAACAACAATAATAATAATAATAATAAAATATTAATAAATAAAAAAAATAAAAAAATGACCTGTTCTCATCTTGTGTAGTTTCAGGTACACAGGTAAAACCATCCCTGAACGAGGGGTAGTTAGGTATAAAGTTTAACTATCTATATAACAACAATAATAATAATAAAATAATATCTATCTATCTATCTATCCATCCAAATAAGAACACCAAATAAAAAAAATGACCTGTTCTCACCTTGTGTAGTTAGTTTCAGGTGCACAGGTAACTGTCCCTGAACGAGGGGTAGTTGGGTATCGTGTTCGGGTACTTGACATGCCACACCGTGTGGAACATGAACTCGATGCGGTCCTGGCAGTTCTTCGCGCACGACGGACACCTGAACGGAAACTCGTCCTCGTACGGCGAGTGCAGACTCTCGTGCAGGTGGAACATCGTGTAGTCGTAGAAGAAGATGTTGCAGTGCTTGCAGTGGTGGATGCCCGAGTCGGCCGTCGGCGACGCTGAGGTAGTTGTGGTGACGGCGCGCTTGCTGCTGTCCGTCTCCGACTCGGGGGTCCGCGACGACGATGGCGGAGGAGGAGGCATCGTCGTCATCGTCGACACCTTCATCTCCATCGCCTCGTCCACGTCGGTCTCCTCCTCGGCGCTTGGAGGCGTCTTCCTCACGCTGAGGTCCATGACGCTGTCGCAGACGGCGTATTTCTCCGAGTCATCGTTGTCGACGTCGTGGTGGTTTTCGTGCGACGTTGTGATCCTCACGCATGCTGTTTCCGACTGGATTTCGCCGTCGTGTTGTTGGTGTTGACGATGGTGAATCGCGATGGGGAAGTGGTGGCTGGGAATGCCGCGCGTGAACTCTTCGAATGACGGGATTCGACTCATGTGGTGTTGTTGGTGTTGGTGTTGATGTGACTGCGACTGTGGGGAAGAAGAGGATCGCCCCGCCGCACCAGATGTAACCCGTTTTCTCGTCGACGTACGAAGAAGGCGTCGACCGCTCCGACGACGACATCATCATCATCATCTTCGCCGCCGCGGCACCCGCGACGTTGTTGTTGTCGTAGTTCGACCCGTTTGTTGCTGGCGACATCAGCAGAGGCGGCGACTGGACCACGCTGGTCGCGCACCCGAGCGACGATGCGTATCCAGACGGCAAGGGGCTCTGCAGACTGTCTGAGGTATGTGGCGACGAGGTAGTTGACAGCATCGTCCGTCGCTCGGGGTCCGCGCCGGGCGTCGACGGGGGCGTGACCTGCTCCAGCTTTATGGGGCTCCGCGGCGGGGAATGCTTCTGCTGGAGGAGCAGGCTCCTCCCAGGGAGGGAGGCCGCTGAGGTAGACACGACTGTTGGGGGTGGGGGGGGCTTGGCCATCTGCTGGCCGAACATCTGAGCATGGGAGGCCACCGCGGCGTTCTGCATGAACGTCTCGTAGGTGAGGGCCTGCTGTAGCAGCGCCCGCTGCTGCATCGCGAACGCCTGGTAGGCGGCCAGGTTGACGTGGCTGTTCTGGCGCGACGACGTTGCGTTCTTGTACCCGTAGAGCTTGCCGCGCATGTGGACGTTGCGCTCATGGCGGCGGAGGTCGTTCGACTGGGTGAAGCATCGGTGACAGATCTTGCACTTGTACGGCCTCTCACCTGTGTGCACTCGCTCGTGTACCTGTGGGATTTTAAAAAGAAATTATTTAGTGTGTGTCTGCCTGTGTGTGTGTCTGTGTGTGTGTGTGTGTCTGTGTGTGTGTGTGTGTGTGTGTGTGTGTCTGTGTGTGTGTGTGTCTGTGTGTGTGTGTCTGTTTTAGAAGGAAATTATTTATCATATGTGTGTGTGTCTGTGTGTCTGTGTTTATCTGTTTGTTTGTGATAAAAAAAGTCTGTGTGAGTGTCAGGGTGTCTGACTGTGTGTGAGAAAGACAGATAAAGTGATGTGTGAGTGTGTGTGTGTGTGTGTGTGTGTGTGTGTGTGTGTGTGTGTGTGTGTGTGTGTGTGAGTCTGTGTGTGTGTGTGTGTTTGTAAAAGAGAGATAGATTTTAAAAAGATATTTATTGTGTGTGTGTGTGTTTTGTAAAAATATAGATTTTAAAAAACATATTATTTATATTGAGAGAGTATGAGTCTGTGTGTGTGAAAATATTATATAGATTTTAAAAGAGAAAGATTTATCATATGTCAGTGTATGTTTCTTTGGATAAAAAAAGAGAGAGAGAGAGACAGACAGACTGAGTGAGAAAGAGAGAAAAAGAGATAGTGAGAGAGACTGGAAAGAGAGAGAGAGAGAGAGAGAGAGAGAGAAAGAGAAACAGACACAGACACAAAGGTAGACACGAGAGAGAAAACTGAACACAAACCTTCAGATTGATTGAGAGACAGAGAGAAAGACTTTCCAGAGAGAGAAAGAAGACAGAGAGAGAGAGAGATCTCTGAGATAGAGAGTTCATGTTTTCTCAGATAGAGAGACCACCTCAGAAAACAGACAGACATGTTTTATTCAAAACTGAACACAAACCTTCAGGTTGGATTCACTGGAATGACTTTTATGTTGGGGAAGCCATTGCAGATTCGAAGGGTCTTCCATAGCTGAAATGAAAAAATTTAAATTTTAAAAATTTAAATCTCAGAAATTTGACAATTATGTAAAAAAAAAATATAATAAATTTTAAATTTAAAAAAAATTAAAATCACAGAGTTGACAATTATGTAAAAAAAAATATAATAAAATTTAAAAAATTAAAATCACAGAGTTGACAATTATGTAAAAAAAAATATAATAAAATTTTAAATTTAAAAAATTTAAATCACAGAGATTTGACAATTATGTAAAGGAAAATATAATAAAATTTTAAATTTAAAAAATTAAAAATCACAGAAATATGACAATTATGTAAAAAAAAAATATAATAAAATTTAAAAAAAAGAAATTAAATCTATCTGAAGCAATTGTTATTTAATATAGACAAAATTACTGGCAGCACTCTGATCAGTTTTCTAGTTTTCCAGAAAATGGTGATTACTAGACAAATGACTTTTAAGAAGTGTATGAATTTGTGTCTGCTAAATATGGGTTTTATTATTCGTTTTTTCATTTGTTTGTTTCAACCACAGTTAACAGAAAACCAGATGTAAAAATGTTTAATAAATTTTATCTGCTAAATACAGTTTCCTTATTTATTTTCACTGTCTATTTTATATATATATATTTTTTTTTTTTTTTTAAATAGATTATACACTGTTGTGAAAACCAGAAACTTCTAGAAATCTGGTTCCAGTCTGCCAGGACAAAATGTCTGGTAATCTGTAGAGTTATTATTTTTAATTAATTCTTCTTTCTTAAGGTGGGTATAGTCAGTCATCTAACAGCAAGAATTAGCGGAAGCAAATGGCACCCAGGCACTGCACTTTACTGACACGAGTTTCTGATGTAACTCAGTGTATTCTGATCACTAATGAGGTTGCTATAGAAACAGGGGAGATCAAAATCAACACAAACTTCAGAGGTGACTGAAGATTTAAAAAAAAAAATTGATTGACCTCGATTTTTGTAAAATAAAATAAAATAAAAATAACAGTTATGATTATTACTGAAATAATGGCATTTGGAAGAATAACAATAATGATGATGATGATGATAGTAGTAGTAGTAGTAGTAATAATAATAATAATAATGATGATGATGATGATGATAAAATAATAATAATAATAATAATAATAATAATAATAATAATAATAATAATATAAAACTGAAAAAAGTTAATACAAAATATACACTAAAAAAACCCAACAACTTTATTTTAAATGAAAATCATTTGATTTAAAATTTCAAAATACAGTGCTCAGTGTAATTATGAATATATATTTTAAAAGAAGAAAATAAAATAAAATAAAAACTTTTACTGTCAGTCACAGAAATTTAACATGACATGAAACTGGAATGTGGTTTAATATTAAAATTATATACTGTGATATGCATGGCTAAAATTACACAATAAAATATTTTAAAATGTTTGATAAATAAAGACATCTTCTAAAATTACAATAATATTTTAGAAATGATAATATTTAAAATTCTGATACAAGATAACTAAAATTACAATAAATTATTTACAAAAATGTTTGATGTACAAACATGTATATGAAATTTAAAAAAATAATAATAAAAATGAAATAAAAAAATAATTTAGAATGTGAAACAAATTTAAAATTAAAATTAAATGAAATTTTAAAACTGAATTACGTTTAAATATAAAATTACAATTTAAAAATCAGAACAGTTTTAACTAAAATTAGCAAAAATATTAAAAAATCGGAAACAAACAGAAAAACCTAGAATCACGTTTAAAAACTAAAGTCACAAAATATTTTAGATTTTATCTGAACCAGTTTTAACTAAAATTACAAAAATATTTTTTTTTTAAAAATCTGAAACAGATTGAAAAGCTAAAATTACAATCGATCCCAGAATTATGAACAAATACAAAACTTTGAAAGTCATTTTTCAACTCCATTATCAAAGGGACTCTACTCTAACAAGTGAGCTGGAAATTTAAATTGAAAAAAAAAAAATGGCAGAAACATGATTGCTTTGTATCATTTTTTTTCATTCCAATATGACTTTCTGCCACAAAGACAATATTCGAGTATTAATGAAATAAATTTATTATTTCCCAGAGGCAAAGGATCCTATTTAGAGATTATTTTTTTTTTTTTTTTTTTTTTCTGCTTTAAAAACTATCTTTAATTCGTAATGTGAAAATCAATAAAATGAGTTGCATTACATTAAAAAAAAAAAATAAAAAAAATAAATAAAAAATTTAAAAATAAAATGGAAGATGAAAAAACTAAAAACACTGCTTTATTGGATAAAATTTAAAAAAAACAAAAATATCTTGTTTCTGATTTTTTTGTTTTTTAATTACAAAAAGAAAATAATAATTTAAAATGAAAAAATAATGATGAATTTGTTCATTTCACTTTGACTTAAAAAAAAATTAAATAAAATAGTAAAATAAAAATTAAAACTATAGCATTATTAATTCTGTTTGGCTTTTTTTGTGAGGTTTTTGGGGAAAATTTTTTTTTGTTCTTTAACACAAATTAATGTGATTTTTTTATTCTTTTAAAATAAATTTGAATTACAACAACGAAACTAGGAACCTATCTGTTTTAAATTTTATATATTTCAAATTGTATATTTTATATTTTTATTCTTTTTGGTTTATTTTATACATTTTGTATTATATTTAAAATAAAAGATACAGAAACTGAAAAACACAAGCCAGTGTGTTATTAATTTATTATTTGTGAAACAAAATCAAAAATGAAAAATAATGACAGTAATAGAAAAAAAAAATAATAATAATAATAGGAAGAGAAAAGATAATAAAAAAATTTCGGTTCTGAAATCAAAAAAAAAAAAAAAAACATAAGAAAATTAAAAAAATAAAAGATATTTGGATCTGAAATCAAATAATAAAATAAAATAAAAAAAAAATATTTTTTAGCATCTCAAATCAATAAATTGTACAAATTTCTTTCTTCTTCAGGAAAGGTCTCACGCCAGAGTTTGAATTTCAAAAATCTCCATTCATCGTCAAATCGGATAACCGCGTTTTGAAAAAGAACAGACATCAAATTCCGTCCATTCTCTTTCTGATTTCATTTTCGTCCAGTCGAAATAAAATCATCAAAATGCTTCTTTGACTCTTTGCATTCGCATTAACCCACGCGCCTCTCGTCGGAATTTGTCCAAAGACGTGGAGGAGATAAGAAAGAGAAAAAAAAAAAAAAAAAAATCAATAATGCAAGCAGAGTGCCATGTATTTAGAAGCTGACTGACCACAAGTAGACTGGTCATCACTCTGGCCAGACATTTGACCACAGCGGGTGAAGTGTGACCCAGTTTTCGCCTGCATGGACAGGAAAACTGGGACAGACTGAGGAGAAAGGTTCCAATCGATCGATCAGGAATGGCAAACAGGAATCTCAATTATATATTTTTTTTTTTTTTTTTTTTTTTTTTTTATGTCTGGACTGGTCATTGATTTAATGCGCTGCAGTATGGGATGCAAGTGAATGTTTGTGTGTTTGTCTGTCTGTTGTTTGTGTGTCTGGATGTGTGGGTGGGGGTTGAGATGACTACAGTGGGCAGAATGGGGGGTAATGGATGCAAGGGTGGGTGGGAGTGTTTGTTTTGTGCATGTGTGTATTGGTTTTATGTGTATTTGCCGATGTTTCTATAATTATGTTGGTACATTTTTTGTGTGTGTTAATTGTTAGTTTTATTCTTTGCTTGTGTATGTGTGTT
>CM022678.1:6683558-6686058 GCA_012295275.1 Chrysomallon squamiferum
CATTTAAAACAATGACACATCATGATCACAGTAAGTAAACACATTATTAGCTAGATGTGCCTGAGGGACAAAAAAACAACAAAACAAAAAACTTTAATTAGAACGAAAAAAACATTCACAATATTTTCCACACATATTTAAAAAATTTTACGAGATCAAAAACAAACTTCAATTCACAATGTTTTCCATACAAATTTAATTTTTTTTTAATGAAATCAAAAATTAAACTTCAATTCACAATGTTTTCCATACAAATTTTTTTTTTTTTTAATGAAATCAAAAATTAAATTTCAATTCACAATGTTTTCCATACAAATTTAAAAACATTTTTACGAAATAAAAAACAAACTTCAATTCACAATGTTTTCCATACAAATTTTAAACCAATTTTACGAAATCAAAAACAAACTTATTTCATAAAACGTTACCAAAACCATGAGCCACACATGCCTGCTACTAAACACATGAAATTTTTTTCTTTTTTTATTTCGACAGAAATATTTACGACTCTTTTCTGGTAACAAAACAAAACAAATCGGCATACATTTGAGAAGTTACAAGCAAGCTGTCTGAACACGAACCTATCCCAGAAAGAAAGAAAATTCCTGGGAGATCTTCATGAATGCAGCATGTTCACAATGAGTGTGTCACTTTGGATTAATATTTGTCAAAGCAAACAAACTTGAGTGTAGAGAATACTTGGCTGTATGTAACATGACAAAGTCATAGACTTGTTTGCTAAGGAATATATTTATAAAAATACCAAAAAAAAAAAAAAAAAAAAAGGCTGCCATCTTGTTTTCACAAAAAAATCAGCAGTACTGTTGTTGTTGTTTGTTTGTTTGTTTGTAAAAAGAATTTAGTTAGGTAAAATACAAAAGGAAGCCATGTTGGTTTTGTTTATTTGCTTAAAATGTGTGTGTTTAATGATGTCAAAACATTTTTTAAAAAAAAAAATGTCTTCTTCTTTTTATCTTCCTCTTCTTATAATTATTATTAACTTTTTTTTTAAATTTTTGTATGTGTGTTTGTGTGTGTGTGTGTGTTTGTGTGTTTGTATGTATGTGTGTGTTTGTGTATTTGTATGTGTGTGGTCTATTTTCTGTTATAATTGAATATGAGCGCAAATATGCATTTGATTAATGCATGTATGTGTGTATATGTATGTGTGTATGTATACATATATATACACACATATATGAATGTGTGATGTGAGTTTAGGTAGGTTAAGTATTTAAATCTTTGTAGTGTTATTAATGGCTTGACAATGTAAAATGTCTGTCTATTTGAAAAATTAACTTGCTCATACTATTTCTATCTAAAAACACAATTAACCAAACATAAAATTATACTTTCTAAACCCCTCTCTCCATAAACAATCATTTTTACACCATTAAAAATACTTACTAACAAAACACACCTGTATTTACTAACGAGATATCCAAAAACATTTACTTACCTTTCCAGCCAGGTGAATAATTACTATCAATATATTTGCAACAAATTAAATCCTGCACACACACATATATATATATATACTTGAATAAATGGAAAAATATGAAAACAATGATTTATATATTACACGGTCAATACTATATGCATATTTATTATTTTTACAATGGTACCTGTTTACATGCATGTATTAATATTTGATGCTGAATTTAAATATTTTATGTACTAGGGTACTGTTACATGTAAATAAGTTTTGTACATGTATACTGTCGTATGTAATGGATGCTTTGACATACTGTCAGAGTAAATCAGTCAAAAATGATAATTTTGTTATTAATGCTTTTGTAAAGTAATTTTGAACTTGAAGATAAAATGAGATTGTGTGTGGTTGTTTCTTCTCAGTATAATCTCTCTCTCTCTCTCTCTCTCTCTCTCTCTCTACAAATTTCTTTATGAACTTCTCATCATTAGCCTTTCATTAATATTATTTTCTAATTAAAACAAGTCAAAAATAATTTTTAAAATTTGTTAATAAAAAACCCAAATAATAATAATAATCATAAAAGAGTTTTACTATTCTCACAAACATATTCATTAATAAAGAAAATTAAGAAAACCTTCCAAAAATAATAATAAAAAAAAAAATAATAAAAAAAATAAGGTAGACAAATAAATAAATATATAAATAAATAAATAAACAAGCAAACAAACAATATAAATATCATAAACAAATAAATAATATAAATAAATAAACTAATAAATGAAATAAATAAATAAATAAACTAATAAATAAAAAAAAAAAATAAATAAACAAATAAACAAAATAAACTAATAAACTAATAAATAAAATAAATAAAATAAACAAACAAACAAATAAATAAATAAAGTACTGATAATAAACCCTATTCATCTTTAACAAAAGAAAGAAAGAAAGAAAAAAACAAACAAACAAACAAACACCAGAATTATCTATTCAAACATTTTTCTTCCTAAGCCTTTTTTTTTTTTTTGCCTTTTGGCATAGCATACATACAATATGGATTTTCTT
>CM022678.1:6688558-6691058 GCA_012295275.1 Chrysomallon squamiferum
TATGTATGTATGTATGTGTGTGTGTGTGTGTATGTATGTATGTATGTATGTAAATCTGTGTGTGTGTCTGTTACTGATCAACAGAAAAATAAATGAAACCCCCACCCACATAAAAATCTTTTTAAGAACCATAAATAAATCAATCAATCAATCAATCAATAAATAATAAACAAACAAAACCTAAATAAATTAGTTAACCATCACAAACAAACTTATAAAACAACAACAACAACAACAAACAACAACAACAACACTGTACATACATACCCTGTAATCCTAACACCATTTTCGAACCAACTCCAAAGATCATGGGAAACACAAAAGTTCCTGCGTTAGCCATGCGCGCACCCCCGACAACATCTACATCGTCATCAAACAGGCGATACGTAATTATTATTCTTTATATATATGTACACGACCACATCCACATCGCTCTCCTCTTAAAATCAATACGACAGATTATCACGTTTTTGACTATTAACCTGCTTTTCAGATAAGTACCAAAGACATTTAATAAAAAAAATAATAATAATAAAAGAAATTAATTATACATCCTTTGATAAATGATTTTGTACGATATGGATTGCTTGTCTTGTGCCGAGAGAGTGCTTTTTCGACTCCTAATTACCTTGGAATAAAGAACCCTTAGTGAAAATATATATATATATACAGAGAGAGAGAGGAATATGAATAGGAAATCTGTTTTTTTTTATTTATTTTAATTTTACTTTCGTCATTTGCTTACGTGTATTAATTGTGAGTACCAGGCCCACCTACGGGATCAAATCAACTTGACCGAGATTGAATTCGGAAAATGCATCGTGGTAATTTCAGAAAATAGGTTTCGGTGACCCCATTTTTTTTTTTTTTTTTTTTTTTTTTTTCTTTGTATACCGAGATCAATATGAGTATGCTGTGATGGCAGAAACCTAGATTAGACTGCAGGTTGCATATATTGCCGACTTAGGCAGTCAGTAGAGAGGAGAAGAAAAAAAAAAAATCAATAAAACTACTGGACAGAAGTGGTCAGTTCGACTGGTTTCGAAGATTTTCTGTAAAAGTCGTCACTAATGCGTACGTACGGAAAAATCGACTGGTTTGGTAAATATCAGTCTAATGCTTTGAAGTTATTCATATTCAACAACTTCCATTTTGGATTTTAAATAATTGAGTAGTAGTAGTAGTTGTTGTTGTTGTTGCTGCTGCTGTTGTTATGCGAATCTTGCCTACTTTCCACCTGATATTTATTAAAATAAATATTGATTAGATATGATGTTGTTTGTGAATGTGTGTGTGTGTGTGTGTGTGTCTGGGTGTGTGTGTGTGTGTCTGGGTGTGTGTGTGTGTGTGTGTGTGTGTGTGTGTGTGTGTGTGTGTGTGTGTGTGTGTGTGTGTGTGTGTGTGTGTGTGTGTGTGTTTGTGTGAGTGTGAGTGTGTGTGTGTGTGTGTTGTGTGTGTGTACGTACTTTGTTGTGTGTGTGTGTATTGAGAGAGAGTCTGAATATTGGTATAATGAGATGTTTTTAAAGAGAGAGAGGGACAGAAAAAGAGAGAGAGAGAGAGAGAGAGAGAGAGAGAGAGAGAGAGAGAGAGAGAGAGAGAGAGAGAGAGGGAGAGAGATACAAGAGAGAGAGAGAGAGAGAGAGAGAGAGAGAGAGAGAGAGAGAGAGAGAGAGAGAGAGAGAGAGAGAGAGAGAGAGAGAGAAAGAACTAATAAGAGTATGTTTTAAGGAGAGTGAGTGAACTGTAGAGCTAGACAGAAAGAAAGAGAGACAGAGAAGATAGAAAAAAATAAAAACATTAAACTGATAATGATTACAGAAAACACAAAAACACTGAAAAGAAAGGGAAGAAAAAGAAACCCCAAAAAGACAAAAAGAAAATGACTTCATTCATTGTCACAGTCATGCAAAACAAAATGTCCACCTTAAAACGTAAACCCATTTAAAACATTCAATCTAAACAAATAAATAAAAACTCAAATCTCTCTCTTTCCATGACTGATTTAACACACAAGCTTCACGTCTGACAAACATAAAGGAGGTTGACTCATACAAGATGGATGGATGGACGGATGGATGGATCAGTGGACAGATATTTTGGATGGATGGATACACATCACTGCTCATGCTAAGAAGAAGAAAATAAAAAAAAACCTGACACTCAACATGGCAGACAAAAAACCCACCCCACCCCCTCCCACCCAACAACCATTAAGTCATTCGTTCAAGTAAACAAAACAAAAAAAGATTTTTTTTATCTTTCTTTTCTTTTATTTTATATAAAACAGAAATCTTGTTATGCAACTTCAAACAATTGATGTGTAATCGCCACAGCAAAAATGTTCCATTCCGCCGTTGTTGTTGCATTAACAACAACAGCAGCAGCTACGTAATCGATGACGATGTAAGGTTTTGCAAACTTTCCATCCCTGCGGACTTAAAGCTTATGGAAGCTTTTTCTCTCCCCCATTCAGTCTATAGAAAACAACATGTCTGAC
>CM022678.1:6698558-6733558 GCA_012295275.1 Chrysomallon squamiferum
AACATAATAATTTCAAGAAAAATAACCACCTATCAATAATTTCTCAGTTTTTCATCCCAGTCATTATTTCATCAATGCTTATTCAGTAATATATTGATATATAAAAAACCTGGTCAGGCAGTTACTAATTTAATCATTTCAGAAATTCAATATTTATACTGGCACAGTTTCAGAAAACAATTAGTCCCCCAAAAATATAACTGATGTGTCTAATAATTTCATGAAAAAAATATTGAATAATGTAACCATTATCATAATATGCTTGTCCTCCAGTATATAATTCCATAATCATATTCACTGCCATTATTATTATTTCATGAAATCCTATCCAATAATGTTGTCCAGTAACATGGATAAAAATACATAAAATAGTTGTCCAACCATATTTTTATTTCTATAATTTCATAATACGGATGTATAAATTTCTTAAGTCCAGCGTTTTATTAGCCATAATTTAATCAAATTCCAATAACGCAGTAATTTTATATATTTGTTCAATAATAATGTCAAAAACAAATTCAATACTACCATAAACTTCATGGATTACTGTCCAATAATGCAAACATTTCGTGAAATAAAATTTATTGGCATAATTTCATACGCAAATATGTCTAATAACAATTTCATCGTGACTACAATATTTTCATTGCCATAATTTCCTGAAACTGCGTCCGATATTGCAACAGTTCCTCAATACGGACGTGCAATAATTCAATCATTTCACTGTCCGGTTATTGTACGAGTCTAATACCGCACACAAATTTCATAATGTGGTTGTTCGGAATCGGTAATTTAATAACAACCTCGTCATACTGCATATGTGTGTGTGTGTGTGTGTGTGTGTGTGTGTGTGTGTGTGTGTGTTCATTGCTCTGCGGCATACAATGATAAGCATCAGCATGGTAATTTTGTCACTGGCAACGCAAAATAACAGAAAAAATTGAAAAATAGAAAAAATTAAAAATTAAAAAAAAAGTGGGTTGTTTAATAAACTTTGTTCATTTCTTTATTCTGTGACCATCTGATAATCAGTCCATGGCTATTTAAAAAAAAAAAAAAAAAAAAAAAAAAAAGACATAATGACAATTACAACAACATTAGAGATCTGCATAATGTCCAGTTCAGGATTTGAAGACGGACCCCCCAGGGAGTTACTGGGGTGGATTACAGAGGAGATGGGGGAGGGATAAGGTTTTTTTGTATTTTTTAACTTATTGGGTTACACAGATAAGGTGGAGAGATAAATGAATAATTGTAGTTATTGAATAATAAAATAAATAAAAAAAGTTGTTTGATGTATTTAATATTGTTTGGTGGTATTTAATTAGATGTAGTAGGGTCTTTTTTCTTTTTGTTTGGTTTCATTAGCTCTCTCTCTCTCTCTCTCTCTCTCTCTTATATATATATGATGTCAATAAAGAAATTTAATTCTTAAAACTTGTAATTTTTATTACTATTAAACTATTTTTAATGGTAACAATTTTTTTTTTTTTATATCATTATTAAACTGGTAACTCATAAAATTACTATTTTTATATTTGTTATAATATCAAAATTATTTTCATTATCTGTAAAATATCCATATATTTTTTTTAATTTTCATTAGTACTAAAATGACTTCACTGGTGTTTATAAAATTATTACTATTTTTTTGTATTATTACTACTACTATTTTAATTTCTATTATTATTATTATTATTATTATTATTATTATAAATTATTATAAATTATTTTAACTTCTATCATCATCAACAACATCATCATCATACACCAACAGCAGAACGAATTCTTATTTTTACTTCCATTAAAAAAAAATTAAAAACTTTGCCCTAGGTTAGACACACAGTTTCTGTAATCGGAACACAAAAAAAAAAAAATAATTTGCAGCAAATAAAAATATTAATAATAAATGATGACATTAGCCCCCCCCCCACCATCGCCCAGGCGTGTGCAGTCCCGTGACATTTAAATATTTATGTCGCAGGGTTAGAATGTAAAGCGCTCGATGTTTAATTACGTTTTGCATAATCTGTAAGGTTTAAAATGTTGATGTGGAGTGGATAGAAAGGTGAGTAAATGATGAAAAGGATGAATGAAAGGAATGAATGAGAGAGTATGGATGAACAGGGAGTAAGTAAATGATGAATGAAAGAATGAAGGAATGAATGAATGAAAGGATGAATTAAAAAATATGGATAAACAGGGAATAAGTAAATAAAAGAAAGAATGAAAGAAGGAATGAAAGGAAAAGAATATGGATAAACAGTGAATGAGTAAATGATGAAAGAAAGAATGAAAGTGAATGAAAGAATGAAAGAATATGGATGAACAGCCAATGGGTAAATGATGAAAGAATGAATTAAGAAAGACGAAAGAATGAACAAAAGAATGAACGAAAGAATATGGATGAACAATGAATAAGTAAATGATGAAAGAATGAATTTAAAAAAAAATAATGAATGAAATGAATATGGATGAACAATGAATAAATGAAAAAAATGATGAAAGAATAAATTATGAAAGTTTGAACTCTGAATAAATGACGAAAGAATAAATGTATGAATAACGATGTGAATTAAAGAAGTAATAATAACAAGATTTGATGAACAAAATCTTTTTGTCTTTCATAAAAAGTAAATATCAATTATTTTTAAAATAAAGAATCAAACAAGCATTTATTGTTGATTGTTATTCATCTTCTTCATCTTATAATTATAATTATTATTAATATAATTAATATTATTATTCACATCATTACCACCAGGTGGTTGGAAAAAAAAAAAAACAAAAAGAAAATTATCCTTTTAGATCTACTGAAACCAATAAGGATTTCCATTATTCTTTTTTTTTTTTTCTTCCTAAAAAAAAAAAAAAAAACATAAACAAATAAAAGTTTTCATTGACTGTCAATAGCTGTCATACATTAAATCACCTGTGACAAAAAAAAAAAAAAAAAAAATTAGAAATATGAAGAACGAAAGGACAAATAAAGATTCAAAAATTCAAAAACAAAAAAACTTTTTTTTTTTTTTACCCCAAAAGGTCACGGACCAAGACCAGATCATTGACCGAATTTGCGCGTCTAGTTATTAGTAACAAACAAAACAAAAAAAAAAAAAAAAAAAGAAGAAGAAAGGAAAAGAAAAGAAAAAACATTTTAAAAAACCCCTCTCACACACAACCCGAACGTTTTTGTTACGACGAAAACACATGTTCCCATAATAGCCCACCAACACCACCAGGTCATCGAGGCATGACCTATGACCCGGGGGGCGGAGATTGTAGAATTTTTTTTTTTTTTTTTTTTTTAAAGATCTGGGTAGAGTGACACTCAAGCTGGGCAGGTTACAATGCCAATGACACAAAGACCCTTAACCCTTCGTTTTTGTGGTTGGCTTCGGGTTACTGAACGCACAATGTAACGTAATAACAGCTTCGTTGTTTTGGAAAGTGCCCACTGGGCCTCGCTCTCACGGGGAGCCATTATTACGTACTTAACACTACCCCGGTCGCAAGGCGGGTGTTGGCTAAGAGGAACAAAGGGGATGAAAAACGACAAGAGGGACGTATGAAAAATACAAGTTTGACCACAAAAAAGCCACCTGCAATTCGACAAGCCAGTGGCTTAATGACTTGACCTGTTTTTTTTCAGAATCTAGGTCGCCAGAAGTGTAAAATAGCTAATTCGGGTTTTAGCTTGTCACTTCCCTTTTCGTGATGTATCGTGTGGGGTTGGGGGTGTATGTACTCTTTCTTTTCAGGATGTAGAAGAGGATGTGATGATTATGTTGACGATGATTCTTATTCTTCATCATCATCATCATCTTATTATTATTATTATTATTATTATTATTATTATTATTATTATTATTATTATTATTATTATTATTGCTTTCTAAGGATTTTTCCAACCATCTATACCTATCATTTTATAATTCATGGAATTTAACACTTTAATCATTTCAAAAAGAAAAAAAAAAGAAAAAAAAAAAAAGAAAAAAAAAAAAAGAAAGAAATAAAATAAAATAAATTGTTTTATGACTCTTCTCAGATTTCAAATGGGCAGATTCTGGGATGTGTTCCCAGTACCAATCAGCTTTTACGTGAATGACTTAACCACGGAGAATGAAACTTACATCATGTCTAGCCATGTTAAATAAGCTATCTCAATCATCAATCAGTTTTCCCTGATGTTGCATAATTCTTAATACTAGCATTGTTCACTTAAAGGCAGTCACTCTGTGTTACTGTTTACAGAATGAATACGTGAAAATCAGTGATTTACTTTCCACCTTATAGAACTACTAAAGGCATTAAAACTTCCATTTTTTGTTTTTCTTTTTATAGAATCGACTAAAGAAAGTCATGCTTTGTTTTTTTCTGTTATATAAACTGTTAAAGGCAGTCACTTTTTATTTTTGTTCACAGCATGTTAAAAGGAAATCACTCTTTGGTTTTGTTTATAGCAAATATTAAAGGCAGTCACTCATTTATCCTAATAATAAATAAAACAGATACTGTTAAAAAAAGGGTCCCTTTTTTGTTTTTTCTATTTACAGAAACAGTTAATCTTCTCTTCTCACTTACAACAATTCTTAAAGACAATCACCGTGTTTTATATTATTAAAGGCAGATATTATTTCTTTGAAATTTATTGTACTTCATTTTTTACAGAATTAAAGGGAGTCATAACTGTGTATGTGTATGTAATAAAATGTACATATCTATATATATATATATATAATGAAGTATATATAAATATGTATAGTCAGCATATATATACTTCTTTATTTCCAATTTTATTTATAATATAAAAATCAAACACACATAAAGATCTATCTACTTAAGATACTTCCTGCTTCCTCAAGCAAACAACAGTACAACAATTCCAAACAGTTCCAGTTAGAGATGAGAATACAAAAAAAAAAAAAAAAAAAAAAAAAATATCAATGAATCAATACAAGTTATTTTTACATATTTTCCAGCATCACAGAAATCATGGCATTTTACCAGATATTTCACTGAACTGATTAGATTGGGGAGAAAGAGAGAAGCTTAGTTTTCCTTTGATTGATGTTATAATTAACTACAGAGCACATGAAACCTTGGTTGGAACTGGACATTAATGTAAGGGTTATATAAATTAGTTTGATTTTGTGTATCTGTCCAATGTGTGTATTTATGTGTGTATGTGTCTACGTGTGAGACATCAAGAGAGCTATTAAATATAGGTTGGAGCAGAAAATGACAGTAAAAGGACTGACTTTCCTTAAAATTTTCTAAAGCAAAAATTTTCCAGTTTATTTAATGGACTCCACTTTCCAGAATTATGGCTCTTCCACTGCCATGCCAGCTTGAGTTGAGTTTATGCATGGATATAAATATGAAATGTTGATACAGTCTGCAGATGTGCAGGGAAAAAACAACAAAAAAAACAAAAAACAATTCAAATAAGTCTCGAGTTAAATACATTCTGACCTGATTCGTTTAACTCTACTGCACTGGAACTTGTTGCCAAAAGAAAATAAAATTATAAAAATGTTGGTGGGGGGTCTGTTTTTTTTTTAAGAAACATTTATCTTTATTTATGTTAATATTTCTTGATATTATTATTATAATTTTAAATTTTTTATTTTTTATTTTATATATATATAGAAAACTGTTTGTATATGTGTAAGAGCAAATATGTTTGTAGGAATGTATGTACATGTGTATATATGTGTGTGTGTGTGTGTGTGTGTGTGTATTGGGGCATGTAAATTTTTGCATATATAAATACATATATGTTGTATATATTTTCACATATTCATGCAATGTATTTATTTTTCATACAAATACATATGTTTTACAGAGATAACTAGTTACATACAAATATATCTGCAATGTACATACTTTCTTTTTACATATAAAATATATAAAATATATCTCCTATGTACATTTCATACACACCTACTATATATATATATATATATATACCTTTTCACATACATGAAATATACCTACTAAATTTTTCTCCGTATTATCAATTTTATATATAAATGTTTTTTGTACATGGGATAAACTTTCTATTTACATATTTTTACATCCATCAAATATACAACTACATACGTACTTTTTAGATATATCAAACAAGTACATATCTTTTTTATCTACCTCAAATAACCCATAATTCACATCTTTTTTATGCAAATGAAATATAACTTATAAATATATATATATATATATAAAACACAAAAGTACATATGTATTTTTTTACATACATCAAATATACACACTATCTCTTACATAAATGAAATATGAATGTAACTTTTTTATATATATACATCAAATGTACCGACATTTTTTTATTTATACACATTATCATTTTTTTTTTTTTTTTTTTTTTTTTCAGCTATCAGATTTATGTAACATATGCATCCTGCAATACACAGAAGGTGTGAGGTTTTTTTAATGTTTTTTTTTATTGTGCGACAGTGATATATATATATGCATGCACTGTATGTTGCACATGAAATAAACCAGGCACTGTCACTGTGCCGTGCATTTTATGCATTTTGTCAGCCTGCCTGAACTGATACCACTGCACAGGTGTCAGCATTTGTTACCTGTCGTTAACGACGAGGAAGGTAATATGCGAAAAACTGAGCGAGATCAAAGACCTTTTGTTGGCGCACACATGTGGTGCATGATGCTTTTTTGATAATATGTGCAAAAAGTAAAAAATATACATGTATGTACATAAGTTAAAAAAAAAAAAAAAAAAAAAAAAAAAGACTTGTAATTTCCTTATGTATCTTCAATATTAATAACAGGAAGACAGACAAAAAAATGAGAGAGAGAGAGAGAGAGAGAGAGAGAGAGAGAGAGAGAGAGAGAGAGAGAGAGAGACAGAGAGAGAGAGACAGAGAGAGAGAGAGTACAGTTATTTGTAAATTTACAATTTTTTTTATATTCACATACTTATTATCTGTCTTTGTGTGTATGTGTGTCTGTGTGTTTATATGTACATATACGTATATTATTTATTATTATATATATATATATATATTCATTTCATTTTTATCTCATGAATGCTTATATCAAAAAGTTGGTATGGCTGGGCAGATGTTCATGTGTGTTTGTGTGAGTGTGTCTACGCAAGTAAATATTTTGAAAGAGTACATATACATTTACCTATCTGTATCAAAATATTCACACAATCATCAACCACTTTACTCAGTCTACCACAAGATTAACTCACAAAACAATAAATATTAGCCACTCAACTGCTTAACAGCTCTGCATAACAACAATAAAAGCTGTTATAAACAATATTAGTCCCAGTGTTATTTATAACACAAAATAACAAAAGTGGCCAATCAGGTTAATTAGTGTTTTAACCATGCAATAACACTCTTAATCTCTTGGTTATGCAACAGGCATTTTTATCCTTTTTATAAAATAAAAATAATAAAAATCTGCATTCTGATTGGCTGATCGAGTTTTGATTGACAGGTCTGTTAGGAAGTGATCGTAGAGTAATTAATGCAAGTGTTCTTCATACATTATTAATTAGCTTTGCCAGGTTGATAGTGTCAGTGTTGTTTTTGAAAAATGTTTTAGAATAATTGTGTGAATGTGATTAAATCTCACATTAGGTTTTGCTAAATAAGCAAATATAATTGTAGTTTTGCTACGTTGGAACTGTTAGATAATATCTTATTTTTATGTTTTATTTATTTATTTATTTTTAATTTAGTTTAATTTCTATTTTTTTTTCTTTTCTTCTTATTTGTTATTATTATTTTTTTTTTTTTTTTTTTTTTTAAATTTAGTTAGAAGATTTTTAATTTTAATTTTTGTATTTATGCTGCTATATAAAATTTTTCTGGTTTTTTTTTTGTTTTTTTTGTTTTTTCTTCTGAATATGGATTAATGAACAATGCCATGGTAATCTATGAAACAACAAAACAGATATTCAATTTTCTACAGCATGCAAAATGGGCTATTATTCCATTCCAAGTTATAATGATTGACACAATCTAGTCTTCTCAGGATACCTAATAAATTATTATTCTGTTCCAACCGGTATATCAATTTTCATAATATGTGCTTTATTATAATGTGTGCTTTCACATCTAGTGAATGATGAATTATAAGGTTAACTGTTGTCACTGTAGCAAATAGACTATTATCCTGTTCTAACAGTAGCTCTGTTTTATTACATCCATGTCTGTCACTAATGGAAACCTATGATTGTTATGCAAGAGAAACCGTGAGTAGGAGAAAATAAAAAAAGTGATCGTGCTGCTGATCAGAAAAATAATTAATACAGTGGTAGTAGTGGGTTTCCTTTCCCCAAAAAGTCATTAAAGTTTCAAGTTTCATTCAAAAATATATAATAATAATAATAATAATAATAATAATAATTTATAAACCATTCTATTTTCATAATAAAATTAATTTAAAAAAATTCAGTAATATATATTATTATGATTAATGACACATAATAATAATAATAATAATAATAATAATGATAATAATAATTTATACACCATTCTATTTTCATATTAAAATTAAATGTAAAACATTAAATAATATATATTATTATGATTAATGACATCAATAATAATAATAATAATAATAATAATAATAATAATAATAATAATAATCTAACTGCTATTCCATTATAATTATATTAAAGAATTAAAAGTAATAATAATAATACGAAAGAAAGAAAGGTGAAAATATTTCGTTATGACTGCGAGGGTATAGTTATAATTAGCATAATGATAAACTTATTTCCACCACGCATAACGACCTTCACCTAATGCCACCTTCATAACTAAAAGTGCTGTAAGTTCAGAAGATGGAAGAAAAAAAAAAAAAGGAAAGAAAAACAGCTGAGCGAACTAAACGGTTTCTGCGAAAATCGTCATCTTGAAGAAAAATGAAGCACGTGCTGTTGGCCTGCCCTAATTTTAATCGTTATCATAAAACTCGACATTTTGAAGGCATTTTCCTTGCCGCAGGCCAAATGCAACAAAAAATACGACTAACGGTAACGTAACTACTAACATGCATGTCTGTTCGTTACGTCCATTTAGTCTCAAGTTCGTGTTTTAGGCGTAACCCGAACGTTCAGTTGAGTTCGTAATTAGTAAAGGAATCAAACCGATTATCAAAAAATTAAAAAATGGAGAAACTTAAAAATATATATATTACGAAATGTAATTACTTTCTAAAACATGTTCCAACCACCTGCTGTCCAAAATGGGGGCAGTCGCTCGAGACTTTTTTTTTTTTTTTTTTTTTTTCCAACTGACATTTTAATTGACCGGCGAGCACGTAACGTTAACAAAAGCGACAAAATATAAATCTAATTTAACCTATCAAAGTTAAAACTCTTACCTCAAAAGGGCGACTACTTGCGAAGCGACATTCATCTGAAATTTAGAGGTTTTTGTAAACAACTGCCCACATCTTCGCCGTTTCACACCTTTCTGACTGGAGAGCTCTAGTGACCCATATTAGCGCGCAATAGCTCGCGCTCCTGACCCAGAAAAACACTGCATAGGGGGTATATAGATCCAAGCGCGAGCATCAGCAAATATATCACATGCTTATTGGCTAAGAGGTCTGGTATTCCTCGCGCAGAAGAGAAAAGAGTAAATCGTGAATGGCGATTGGTTAGGGGAAAAAGCACTACGTGATAAAATCTTATGTGTATATGGAATGCGTTGATTCCGGCTAAAGACTTAAAAAAAAAAAAAAAAAAAAAAAAAAAAAGATTTATTATTTTGTTAATTAGTTTTGTTGTTCATAGTTTTATATTTTTATCATCAGTCGCACAGACGCACATTCATCAGCAGATTAAACAATAATGAAATTATTAATCAGTTTGTATTATTTTATTTTATTCTTTTTTTTTTATTTAGTTTTCGTCTTTTATGTTGTTAATGGTATATATATATATACGGCTACTGTATATTCATTGATGATACGCATCACTTGCGTTGCTACTGGCTCTATTGATGACGTCGTCAACATTGTTCCTGTTCATTATTATTATTGCCATTATCATTACTGCCTCTCTCTCTCTCTCTCTCTCTCTCTCTCTCTCTCTCTCTCTCTCTCTCTCTCTCTCTCTCTCTCTCTCTCTCTCTCCAGAATGTTATGTCTTGCACTGCAGGTTGAGAGATCAATTCTCCGCAGATGTCATGTTGTGTTACTTTCTGAATTCCATAATCTTATGCGACTGGTTCATTTTATTCATTTTTTAATTTTATTATTATTATTATTATTATTATTATTATTATTATTATTATTATTATTATTATTACTTTTTTGTGGTTTTCTATATATACATATAATTTTCTGCTAATAGACAGGACTAGCCATTAGATAACAATAGCTGGTTTTTATTTCGTTTATCACTGCATAAACAGCTGCTAACAGTCACCTAATAGTTACAGGTATTAATATACTTTTAGATGTAATTAACTTATATATATATATATATATATATATATATATATATATATATATATATATATATATATATGGCTTTCCTTTAGATCAAAGCAGAATCTTCTTTCTTTCGTTGTTTCTTTTTTATAATGTATAATATATATATATATATATTACTATTGTTATTTCTGTTATTGTTGTTGTTGTTTTATAATCATCATTATCATCAATTTATTTCATTCTCTAACCTCAGTTTTATTATTTTTCTTTAAAGTTTTTACTCTTAGTTCATTTTTGTTTTAAATTATTATTTTTTTATCTTTCGTTTCATTCTTATTTTAACCTGTTATTTAATTTTTTGAAAAATTTTAAATCGTTATTTTTTTTATATATTTTTTTCTTCTTTATTAAACGTTCATTACTTTCTTCATTCCTTTATGATACCGTCAGTTAAAAAAAAAATAATAATAATAATAATAATAAATAAAATAAAAAAGAACAACAACAAGAATAAGATAAAAAGAAAAAAGAGAAGAAAGAAAAAAGTGATGAAAGCAGCAGTTCTAAAAATATAACAATAATAATAATAATAATAAAATTAATAAAAAAAAAATAATAATTAAAAAATAATTATTATAATAAAATAAAGAACAAATATAACAAAATTAAATTAAAAATAAAAATAAATTTAAAAAAATAAAGAAAGAAATAAAGAAAAAACGAGAAAAAAGTAAAAAAAAGAAATCAGGAAGAGGCTGATCATATTATTGTTTTCACGGTCAATGGTTTATTTTCAAATTAATGTTTACGTTCTACGTCACTTGTAAACTCAAATAGAGGCTGCCTTGGCCAGGTGGACGTCGACATAGAGGAATAAAAAAAAAAAAAAAAAAAATGAATTGTTGCCAGGTGACAGGCAATAAATAATAGAAGTGTGACCTTTATTATTTAAACTTTTATTATTACTATTATTATTCTTGCTATTATTACTACAGCTACTGCTATTACTACTACTTCTGTTAGTACTGTTATTATTACTGTTGTTGTCGTTGTTATTATTATTGTTGTTGTTACTGTTATTATTATGATTATTATTGTGATTGTTGTTGTTATTACTGTTTTTGTTGTAGCTGTTATTATGACTTTTAAAAATTATTTTAGTTTAAGTTGTTGTTGTTGTCATATTATTATTATCGTCGTCGTCATCATCATCATCATCATCATCATCATCATCATCATTATTATTATTATTATTATTATTATTATTATTATTATTTACTGGCCTACATTTGCTTTTTCTTTACAATGAAATTTATTTCATTTCGATAAAATACGTCCATCATAATAACAGAAACCCTCCCCCTTTTCTGAATGCTGGACCCGCCTATGTCACCTGGCTTAACTAAACTAGCAATGCATGCGAAAATGTTTCCAGTACAGATCCACTACATAAAAGAATATGCTAACAGTGCTGACATACATACGTGTATTATGATTGGCCAAAACTGACCAATGGACGCGATCCAGACGGGTCGTCTGTTTTAAATCAATAATAATAATTACCATCGGTGGTCTGTGTTCATCAGTTGTGGACGGAGGATAAATTTAGTCTGTTTTATTAACTTCCACGAACAAGTGGTGTAATACGATTATTATTTAGCTGTAAAATAAACAAATGACTGAGTATTTCATTTTAATGATACTTTTGTTTTAATGAATTTTCATATTAATAGTTAATCGCCTGTTGATCGTGTACTTTGTTATACAAGGATGTTCATGCGATGCTTCAATCTGCAAACGATATTTTTCATTTAGCATCAATAGCTTCTTTTCTTTTCTTTTTCTTTTTTCTTTTCTTTATTTTAATAAATAAATAAGTAAGTAACAAAACAAAACGACAACAACAAACAAACAAACAACAATGAAACTCCCCATCATCACCATTGCTTTGTAATCCGTGTTTTGTTAAAATCTTTAATTAGATTATTGTTTGTAGTTATGGTTGTCGTTATTACTTATTATGCTGTCGTTCGTCAAAGTAAGATAACTTAAAATACTGTCGCCGTCGCTGTAGTGGTAGTCATTATCATTTGATTATCGTCTTCAAATTGTTGTCGTTGTTATTACTATGACCTTGACATCATCAACGTCAACATCATCTCTGGTATTATTACCAAAATACCACTATCATCTTACAACGGTTGTAACCTTCATTACAAACAGCAATTGTTTATCATTATCATCTAGTCGTTTTCATTAATATCATCATTTCTTCATTATAACCACAGTCGTTGTCACATTCATCATCATCATCATAGTCATTATCATTTTATTATATGTTTTCATTATTATCATCATCATTATCATTTTATTATGTGTTTTCATTATTAACATCATCATTATCATTGCATTATGTGTTTTCATTATTAACATCATTATCATTTTATTATGTTTTCATTATTAACATCATCATTATCATTTTATTATGTTTTCATTATTAACATCATCATTATCATTTCATTATGTTTTCATTATTAACATCATCATTATCATTTTATTATGTGTTTTCATTATTAACATCATCATTATCATTTCATTATGTGTTTTCATTATTAACATCATCATTATCATTTTATTATGTGTTTTCATTATTAACATCATCATTATCATTTTATTATGTGTTTTCATTATTATCATCATCATTATCATTTTATTATGTGTTTTCATTATTAACATCATCATTATCATTTCATTATGTGTTTTCATTATTTACATCATCATTATCATTTCATTATGTGTTTTCATTATTAACATCATCATCGCCATCATTCCTCATTTTCATTATCATCATTCACTGTCATTACAATCACCATCATCATCATCATCATCATCATTATCATGAGAAACACCACAACATCCTTAAGACCGAAGCAGAAGTCAGATATGATTAATCGTCTGCAAATTGTGGAAATGTTTTGCTTAACTTAATTAGGTCAAGTATATTCATGTCTATTTCACCGGCTAATTTCTTTTATTCATTACATGTCTCCTTTTCACCGACAGATCTGAGATTTAGGTCGATATGAGACGCTATCAGCAGATGTAGCAGAAGTCACTGCAGACAACATTAGCAGCAGACACAGTGAAAAAAAAAATCAAATAAAAAAAAAAAAAAAAAAATCTTGAAAGACGATTTGCGTTATGCAGAATGTTATACGGATATAAATAGATTTATGACGTATATCAGATGTCACATGCGACGTCTGCAAGTTAAACGAAATTGATTTAAAAGAATTTTAAAAATGTTAGCGAAAGTAAGAAGGGTACATAAATATGTATGTATATATATATATGTCTGTAAGCATGTTTGTGTGTATATGTGTATATATTGGATGTATGTATGTGTATGTGTGTATATGTATGTATGTATGTATGAGTGAAGATAAAATAATAGATATTAATAAAAGAGGGGGAAAAAAATGGATGATTAAAAACGATTTCAACGAAAATTATGATGATGAAAACGACAACAACGTCAGTGATGACGCCGATGATAATAAGACAACGATGATAATGAAATTTATGTTGACCATTATGGTGGAGATAACGATGGTTATGATGATAATAAATACAATCAGGACAATAAATAATTGCAATAGAAATTAATAAATTAAAAATCGACGAAGCAACTAAATAAAAATATATACAGATTAAATAATAAAGAAGATATAAGAAGACAATAATTAAACAAAAGAAATAAACAACAAAACAAAATAAAAATATAAAATTAATAAACAAAATTAAACAGATTTCCGAATTAATAAACTAATGAATAAAATGAAGCGTCAAACAAACACAAATAATCGAACGAACGAAGAAAATAATGACGAAAGAATAAAACTAACAAAGAGTGCGAAAACAAAAATTAATATATGCTCTAAGCAAAGACTAGGAAGAAGAAAAATCACGATGTATGTATTCGAAACAGAAAAAGAAAAGAGAAAATAGCGAAGACAACAAAAATCAATAAGGAATAAAAACGAACTGTACTGTCTCGAACGAAGGGAAACAATTGAAGATAAAATGAAATGAAAGATGGCATAAAGTTTAAACTGGAAGCGAAAAGAAAAGATTTGTTAATACTTTCTGCAGGTAATAATAATAATAAAAAACCCCGTTTTTATGTGGTTTATGTACACTTGTTATGAACTTTTTGCACTTGGGCTTAATGAAAGAGATTTCGTTTACTGAAGGAAATGCAGGCATAATTAGTTATAATAAAAATAACGAAGATGATGATGATAACAACAACAGTAACAGCAACTATAATAACTATAATAATAATAATAATAATAATAATAATGAAGATGATGATGATGTTAATGAAAATCACAACAGCAACGATGGGATCACCATTAAGACCAACAAAAAAGGCAACAACAGTAATTTCAACATCTGCAACTGCAACGATGTTGGTAATATTTCTTAAATCAATTTTTAATTTTTTTATTTTATTTTATTTTATTTTATTTTATTTTATTTTTATTTTTAAAATAATATTATTATTCCAAAGCAATTAGATTCAGTTTGAATAGCATGTTTATGTGACATACATTTATGAATGGTGTTTGATATGCTATGTTTCATAATGTAATGCTGTCACAAAAATATTATTTCTGTTCATAATTTTAATATAGGCTTGTCATTTTAAAATTATGTATCCAGTATCTATACATACATATATACCAACATATATACATATATATCTGAATGTATGTATGTATATGTATGTATGTATATATATATAAAATAAAAGCATCGTTTCATTTTGTATTATATATTACCATATTATACGTCTCTATGTGGAAAGTGTTAATAGGAAAAACGTTGTGATTACTGTTATTATTGTCGTCGTTGTTGTTATTGTGGTTATCTCTGTCGTTGTCATCATCATAATTGTTATTATTTCTGATGTTTTTTGTTATTGTTGTTGGTGTTCTTGATCTTATAATTTTCCTTCTTGTTATTGTTAATGATATTACTGTTATGGTTACAACCATCATCATCATCATCATCATCATTACTAACGTGTTTCATTAATAAAGATTATGTTATTGTTGAGATTGCTATCTTCATTACTATTATTATTATAATTATTGTTGTTGTTGTTGTTGTTGCACTTGTTATTGTTATTATTATTATTATTATTATTATTATTATTATTATTATTATTATTATTATTGCTGTTGTTTTTTATTCTTCTTCTTCTTCTTCTTCTTCTTCTTCTTCTTGTTGTTGTTGTTGTTTTTGCTGTCGTTGTTGTTATTATTATTTTTGTTAGTTATTAATATTATTATTATTTTATTGATGTTGTTGTTGTTGCACTTATTATTGTTGTATTGTTGTTATTATTATTATTATTATTATTGCTATTGTTGTTGCTGGTTTTGTTTTCTTCTTCTTCTTCTTATTATTATTATTATCGACATCACTGCAAACACTACAGCTGTTGTTATTACCACAGTAAATTCTGTCATCGTCATTACAACAACGACGACGGCTACGGCTGCTGCTTCTGCTGCTGCTAGGACGTCATCATTTGCTTTCCATTCGCCTGTTATTACGAACCCGTCAAATTCTCAACATCCTGTAATCACATGGTCCTTATATTCTCACACACCGATCATCTGGTCTGACCTACCTCCGCTGTTAATAAACGTTTGGCCTACCCTGGGGGCTAGGCAGACCGAGCTGAGGGGAGGAGGGGGGCGGACGGGGGACAGAGGGGGGGTCGTGACAGCGCGGGTCTATTGTTTAACAGAGCCGATGATGGACACCAATGACAGTCGGACTCACAGAGCTGGAAGCTGTTAGTAAGTAATCCGAGGATGATGTTTGGCAGATGTTTGGTGTCATCGAGGTTGCGTGGGCAACGTGTGGGATGTAGTGTTGTTGTTGAAAGTTTTAATAATAAAAAAATAAATAAATAAATAATAGTGATGATGATGATGATGATGATAATAATAATGAGTGAAATGAAAGGAGCAACGTATGTTATTGATATAGTGAATTTTAAAAATTATGATTGTTATTATTGTTGTTGTTGTTGTTGTTGTTATTGTTATTGTTGTTATTATTATTATTGTTGTTGTTGTTATTGTTATTATTATTATTATTGTTATTGATGTTGTTATTATTATTATTGTTATTATTTGTTGTTATTATTATTATTATTATTATTATTATTATTATTATTATTACCATCAGTGGCTTAATATGTAAAATATTTTCTCTTCAAGATTTGTAAAAAGAAATGTTCTTGGCTAGAAGAGAATAAATAATAATGAAAAGGTGAATAAAAAGATTAATAATAAAAGTGTATTATCATTTAAATTCAATCTGAAATTATATATTTTTTTCATTTACAGATATCCATATATTTGAAAACTAATACTTATTAGGTCTCAACACTAAATCTCTCACACAATCAAGATATGAAGATTAAAAAAAACCATATAGCTTAATTTACTCAAAATGTTTAAATTATTAAAATCATGTATACAATAATTGTGTAAAATGAATAAATAAATAAATAAATAAATTAGAAAGCAATTAGACTAATCAAAAAAATGTACATATAGAAAAAAGAAGAAGAAAAAAGACAGAAAAAAAAAAAAAGAATGAAAATAGTTACATGTAATTATGTATATATATTTCATACACAGTTATGCTGTTTGATCGCAGTTTCATGCATACATGAACACAAATATCTATACATATGCTTCGATACCTATACATAAAAGAAAATATATTTACAAATGCATTCATCTGTAGGTACCTAAATAAGTAAGTTAATATCCCATATATCGTTCTACCTTTTTTTTTTTTTTTTTAAAAATGTATCAATAGAAATCTTTGATATACTTGAAAATATGCGCATGCATATATATTTTTAAAAAGCAATAACCGACAAATAAAAATGATTATCTCTAGATTTCATTGTTCACGTATGCTGACAGAGTAGAAATGAAAGGTGTGCAATAAATTCAAGTATTTAATGCCGAATATTAACATACATAAATACATAAATGTATTTGCTGTTGTATAGCTAAATATGTATATTCAATTATATTTAAATATATATATATATATAGGATCGATTTGAATAAAACACCTGTTTCTGGTTTAGTGTCACATCATCATCTATGAATAATGTGGATTCTAGAAACATCATTTCATGAGCTTTTTGCGTTTTTAATCTGTATATGTGTATGGAGGCATGTATGAATGTGCGTGTCTGCGTGTGTGTGTGTGTGTGTGGGTGTGCTTCCGTTTTTCTATCTGTTAATATTTACATATGTACGTATGTGCGTGTTTATCTATGTATTTATGTACATCTGTATGTAAATGTGTGTGTGTGTTTATGTGTGTGCTTCTATTTTACTGTCTGTTGGTATTTACATACGTACGTATATATTACGTAAGTGCGTGTTTACCTATGTATTTATGTACATTTGTATGTATGTATGTATGTGCGTACGTGAAAATAACCATATACAGACATACTTGGATGTGCGTATGTTTCTGTATATGAATATCTATCTATCTATCTGTCTCAAAATCTCTCTCTCTATCTATCTATCTATCTATTTGTCTGTATGTCTTTCTCTCTGTCTATCTATCTCTCTATATACATATCTATATTTGTCTGCCCGCCTCTTTGTATATATATATATATATATATATATTTATATATATATATCTGGCCTGTCTGTCTGTCTGTCTGTGTTTATCTATCTCACATATATATTCTTTTTTTCGTTGTCTCCAGTAAAAACAAAGTGATACCATTTTTCCTTTTTCTTAATTTTTTAAAAAAATATTTTATTTATTTTTCGTGTTTCGACACCTGTGCAACAGTTACGATGCGGCTTTTGGAATATAATATCTGTGACGCATTTTTCTTTTAGCCAATCAACTGGTTTCCTCGTTTGCTCGCGACATCCGTTTTAATGACATGGTCCAGACGAGCAGATGTCCGGGTTTGACAAATGACCGTAATATGTTTAAAAAAAGAAGTGATATCTGTGTACTGTCGCATGATCTAAGCATGAAGTTAAATGTCAGATATTGTGTTTTAGACGTGAAAAACATCTGTGACGAGTGTGTGTGTGTGTGTGTGTGTGTGTGTGTGTGTGTGTGTGTGTGTGTGTGTTTATATATATATAAAACATGACACTAGGCGAATATGTTTTTTAAAAAATGATATCTGTGTACTATCGCATGATCTAAGCATGAAGTTAAATGTCAGATATTATGTTTTAGACGTGAAAAACATCTGTGACTGGAGTGTGTGTGTGTGTGTGTGTGTGTGTGTGTGTGTTTATATATATATATATATATATAAAAACATATTCACTAGGCGAATATCTGTTTTTAAAAATCTGATATCTGTATATATAAGTGTATGTATCGCATTGATCTAAGTATGTATATTTGTGTTAAATGTGTGTGATGTGTATGTTTTATATATATAAAAACATATTCTGTAGTCTGACTATAAGGTATGTACGCATGTTTTTATGTGTGTGTGTGTGTATATTGGTGTGTGTGTGTGTGTGTGTGTTGTGTGTGTGTGTGTTTATATATATATATATATAAAACATATTCGCCTAGTGTGATTTTTAACTAATCTCTCCCTGATCGAGCCTGTGTGTCTGTGTGTATGTATATATGTGTAAGTATGTGTGTATATGCATGTACGTATGTATGTTTTATTTTTAAAATATATGCATGACTAGATGCATTTATTGTTTCTTCTTTTTTTCTTTTTCCAACCTAAATATATATATGAATAAATATGTTATTTCCAATCTACGTTTTCTTTCTTTTCCGACGTTAGAATTAAAAAAATAAAAAAATAAAAAAATAAAATAAAATAAAAAAAAATAAAATAAAATAATAATAATAATAAATAAAATAAAAAAGGTAAAAAAAAATATATATATATATATATAAAATAAAATAAAATTCATAATGGACATTACTATGTGAAATGAAAAATAATAGTAGTAGTAATAATAATAAATAAATAAATATATATATATATATATATATATATATATAAAAAACAAACAAATACAAAAATAAAATGCATATAATTAATACTTCCATATATTTTAAAAAATAAGGGGAAATAAAACGAAACAAAAACGTACAAGAAAATTAAAACCAACAACCAAACAACAACAATAACAACAGCTACCAAAATAAACAAACAAACAAACAAACAAACAAATCAATAAATCAAATAAATTTAAAAAAAAAAAAAAGATTTAAAAAAAAAAAAAAAATCCTTACCCGATGCTGTACGAACCGGAAACGGTACAACGTTGTCGTCTGTCGTTCGAAAAACATTTACAAAAGAAATATTTCGTCTGTAAAACGTCGTCAACATTTTTCACCGTCTTCAGTTCACAACGTCATTGATTTAAAACGCTTTCAGAATTACTATTTCAACCTCTTTGTCCGTTGCGGCACAGAAAAAAAAAGAGATTTGTAAGAAAACTCCAGATATATATATATATATATATATATAATCGTTTTTGACGCGTGGCTGTGTATTACAAACCGATATGTTTCAGCTGGCCTTTAAGTAAATGAGTTCGGTTCATAAGGACTTAAAAACCAATACTGTCCATTAATGAGGATATATTCCACATTATAAATAACGAAGAAAACAAACTCGGTAGAACAAAGGACGAGAAAGAAGAATGAGATCAGGTGTAATCTTTGACCTAACTGTGTGTTTGCGTGGGTGCTGCGTGCGTGCGTGCGTGTGCATAATAACGTGTACGGTATATGCGCGCGTTTGTTAGTGAAAGAGAGAGCTTTGTCTAGACTGTAATTTTGCAACAGTCGTAATCATTAAAACGTCTTCCTGATTAAATCATTACCACCATCAGTTCATTATGACTGCATCAGTCATCACCTCTTTCATTCTGCAAAGGTAATGATAATAATAATCACGTCATCATCAATGTCATTCTTCACGTGAAAAAACAAACAAACACGTTTATTCATTGTTTTAATTCGCCATCGACGTCATCATTATCATCATTCATTTGTACATCAGTTCGTTCTGTTGTTGTTACTATTCCTCAACAAAGCTATCATCCAACAAAGCCATCATCGTCATCATCATCATCATCATCATCACCATCATTAATATAACAAATTACTATCGTAACAAATGCAATCATTTTTCTTTTATCATTAGAGTTTGATACGCTGTCATATCGTCAATAAAGGATACAGAAATAGCTGTAAAATAAGTCAGTGGTTTATTAAACAAGGTAACAGTATACCTACATCTACAATAATTACTTATATTAAACGGACAACAGAGTAATGAAAACGGTGAGTGAATATAAATGTACATGAAAGCCATTTTGCTTACGTGCTCGTTCTTCTTTTTTTTTTAATGTTTTTGAAAGGTTTTGTCAGTATTATACTGTTTCTTTATGACGATACAAAACAGTATTTACGAGGAAATCTACCTAGCCAGACGCCCCCCCCACGTCTCTCTCTCACGTACACGCACACACCCATATGCACTAATGGCTGTTTGGAACTGGTTTGTGATCATTAATCTGAAAACGGAAACGAGTGTTGTCGCATTAAAAGTTGTTTTACTGATAAACAATGAAGGACATTTTGTTTTGATATTCTCACATAGGTAGGTAGGGCGGGAGACTGGCTGGAAGGCGGATAGACATATTCATGTGCACACACATTATATATATATATATATATATATATATATATATATAGAGAGAGAGAGAGAGAGAGAGAGAGAGAGAGAGAGAGAGAGAGAGAGAATTACACAAAAAGGAAACACTTGAAAGATAAAACGAAATAAAGAAAAACAAGGTGGAACGGAAAAATAAAAAAGGAAATTAAAAGGAAAGAAAGAAAAATAAAGAATAAAATAACGAGAAAACGAATGGAAGAAATATATATATATATATATATATATATATATATAGAGAGAGAGAGAGAGAGAGAGAGAGAGAGAGAGAGAGAGAGAGAGAGAGAGAGAAAAAAACAAAGTACAACGCATTATAAATACCTTATTAAAATAAAATAAAAGCAAAAAATAAATAAATCAGGTCAGTATATGAAATACTGCGGTCGATATTGCTCATTAGCAAAAGTACACCTATATATCGGGTTGATTGTTATTAGTCATCGCTTTCTACCGAGAGCCCTGGTAGATGAACACTCACAAAGTACATGCCACCATGTCGATGTGTGACTCGTTTATTCAAAGCAGACGTCAGGTGCCTCGTGCGCGCGCGGCTAATTAGACCAATAGGAAAAGAGATGGCAAAAGTCTTATGTTTTATTTTTAGAATTTGCCGTCGTTATTGGTTTCGGTTAAAACTGGTGCAAAGATAAAATAAAGTTTAAGAGTTAAAGCATGAAGGTATTCGGATAATTTAATTTTGATGTATTACGACAACAACAACAACAACAACAACAACAACAAGAACAGTAATATAACAGTAAAAATAAACAAATAAATAAAATAAAATAAAATAATATAAAATAAAATAAATAAACAACAGCAGCAACAGAATAAACCATAACAATACGACTAGAACAACAATTACAACAATGTTACCAAATATTATTAAATAATGATCTAACGAAAATATGAATAAATGAAATGAACTGAACAAAACAAATAATAATAATAATCTTTCAATCCTGTTTCACGGGGTTAGGTGGGGGATAAAAACAAGAAAATAACTGAATTGTCTGCTTTCTTTCTTTCTTTTTTTTTTTTTTTTTTTTTTTAAAAAACTATTGATCTGCTTACATTTGTAGATCCGTAAATCAAACATCATTAGATAATACAACAAAGACTTTGAGGAAATAACGTACTATCCGATAATTCAGACATTCGATACCATTTCATTATGTAAACCTACCTATGACGTCATATCCTTTAACAGCTGATTATATAAATAGCAACTATAAAAAGTACTATAAAAAGCAACGCGAAATGTAACATTTTGTTTAAAAAAATTATTAATAATAATAAAAAATAATAGTCATAATAATTATAAATGATTACAGTTGTATTGAAGATATAAATAAATGTAGGAACACTGAACGGAATTAATTTAATCATTAAATAGATAAAAAAAAAAAAAAGAAGAAGAAAAGACGAAGAAAAAATTTTTTTGTTGTTTGTTTTTTTTTGTTTGTTTAATTATCTGTAGGTCAGTTTAAGAAGACTGACACATTTGACATAGGGGAAATAACTCTTAATTTGGTATATCTTTGAATATACTAGAGTGATCAAATTGTTTAACTCGGTTGTCTTTTTCTGAGAGTGAAATTAGCTACATACCTCGAAAAAGAAACAGGACACACTGGTTGAGGGACAGAGACAAAAGGTGACACTGGGTGACAAAGAAGGAGTAAAAACATTCAGAACATCATTAACTCACAAAAAGACAGGGTGACGTAAGCACAAGAAAAATGTCAGATACAATAATTAAAAATTTGAGCATTAAAGCATTCAAGGAATTTTGAGCAAAAAGAATTCTAGGAATCATTTTGACCCTTGCCCCAAATTTGGAGATTAAATTTCTGGGGGTTATGTTTGAAAGGAGCATATCCTTTATACCCTGTTCTAAATATGTAAAAAGCAGTATTTTAAATGTTGTAGTAATACATTTATAGACCTTTAATTAGATTTGAAATTAGGTTATGGATGCTTTGTGTATTGATTACCAGTACTGAATCACGTATGAAAAATTGTTTCACTAATTAAGTGTAGACCCTTAATATTTTAGTGACTTCATGAAATCTATCTTAAGTGTTTAAAATATATTTAAAATAAGTATATAAAAAAACAACAAAAGCTTTGTGTCAATGGTAATATTTTATTAGATTCCATCATACACTCAGAAATACAAGAAATTTATTAAAAGCTGTATTCATTTAGATCAAATATTTAAATCAAATAAAATAGTAATTAGTTGCTTGTTATAAGAATTAAAAAATATCAGCTTTCAATTAACTTGTTCAAGGCATCATTTACTTGACAAAAAATACTAATTATTATAAAATAGAACTCTTAAGTTACTTTATTATAATATTAAAATAAAGGAATTGAGAAAAACAACCACAATCATTTGACAACAATATATATATCAAAACAATTTAAGTGTGTAAATATATGGAATAAAGTAGCTGCCATATGAAAATCTTAACACACATTCACACAGCTTAACATGATTGTCAATTCATAATTCAAAGTATACATAGTTATTTTCCCATACTCAACCGATATGAATTATATCACTATTCATTGTAAATATTTATTTCTTTCTAATAATAACTGTACATTTTACCCTCTGTTTTTGCATCTTGTGTAAAGTCATGAAAAATATGAAAATAAAAGTATATTTTGGTAAGTGTTAGAAAACAGATATCCTGTAAAAAGCATCACATCCATAGCTTATTTTAGTGATCTGTGCACTGAATGGTGAAATTTTAAAAACTGGTTAAATTACAATATGATGGTTTTGAATTAAATTTTCTATTTTAATATTTAATGTATGTATGTATGTATATATATATATGTGTGTGTGTGTGTGTGTATGTATGTATGTCTGGATATAGAGCATAATTTGTAAACATTAAAATATTTAGTGTGTGTGTGTGTGTGTGTGTGTGTGTGCTGGAGGCTATGTATATATGGTTGAAGTGGGTCATGAACTGGAAAAAATGTGATTGATGGTTATCATTAAATACTGTAAATGTAATTTATATAGTTTCAAAGTAATATATTTTTATATATACCCTAACACCACATAATATTTTAAAGATGTTTTCATTACATTATCAGACAGAAGCAAGTGAAAGTCTTGAATAAATAAAGAAATGGAAAAATGAAATTAAAACTAAATTATTTTCACTGTCACCTTAAAATAATAATTCTAGATTATAATCTGATTAAAACAGGATTAGAAAATTAAATCTACACAGAAAGAAATTTAGCAAATATATTGCAATATTTTAATATTAATTTAAGTTAGGCATCCATTATTCAAAATATTTGGTCCCAGTAGAGTCTTAAATATTGAATCTTTCAGATTTTGGAATAAAGGGAAGTAGCATTAGGATAGTGCCAAAGTTCAAATGAGAAATCTGTTTATATTACACACATTCCTGATTATATGCAGACTGAAGTTAGTATTATAACACCTCTGTTCATAAAACAAAATGTTTTTAATGATATAAAGTAATTGCCTAAAAGCTATGTTTACACTGTACTCCAAAGATTTAATTTAAAGAAGAAAGTAAATAATAGTAATTAATACATTCAGAAAAGCAGAAAAATGGAAAAGAAAAAAGGAGCAAAAAGATACAAATGAAAGATAAAAATGAAAATAAAATTAAATAAATGAAAGTTGTCTACTGAATTTTGTGGGCTGGAAGGATTCTTCCTGTGCAGGTTCCAAACCCTACTTTATAACCTTGACCTTCACAGCAGCCTGAAATAATAATAATAATAATAGTAATAAAAACAACAATGAAATACTAAACATGATAACAATAGAGAATAACAATGTGAAAATAATAAATATGGTAATAATATTGATGATAAAAAAATTAAATAAAATAAAAAATAAAAAATAAAAAAATGATGCTGATAATAAAAAAATGAAACAATAACCATATTAAAAAATAATAAAACTCAATAATAACTATGTTTTGTCTGCTTTCTATTAATAATCCTAGCTCATAACATTTTAGAAATAAATGAGGCCTAAGCACACATACATACATAGACATAATCAATTTAACTAAATACAAATTAATTTTTTTAACTTTATTATTAGCAAAGGTTGGTTACATGTGACAAACATGTATTAAGGCCATTCACAGATGCCAGCAATAATAAACTTACTATAAAGAAAAAAAAATTATTATTATGAAAGGTTGATGGTAACTCTACCTGTTAGAATTACTTCATCTCCATCTTGCAGGAATTTTCGTGTAACTCCATTTCCAAGATCCAGTGGTTTTGTCCCTTTCCAACACAGCTCCAACAAGCTTCCATACGAATCTGGCGTCTGAAAAGGTTTAAAACTGACTGTGTCATTTATACTTTAACAATAAGCTGAAGGGTAAAAGAAAATATAAATCTGCTGGGACAAGTATGTTATACTTGCTGAAAATGTTACAAATGCCAATTAAAACAAAACAAGAACTTAATTAATATATAACAAAAATTAAATAATGAAAACAAATATCAAAAATAAATAATGAAAACAAATATCAAAAATAAAATAATAATTTTTAAGAAATAGGAAAAATAAAATTTAAAAAATACAGAACACAAAATGAAAAATAATAATTTACATTTATAAATAAATATATCAAAAAAATAATAAAATCTCTCTCTCTCTCTCTCTCTCTCTCTCTCTCTCTCTGTGTGTGTGTGTGTGTGTGTGTATAATAAGTAAATAACTAGAACAGATTCTGTGTACCTCTCCACTGATGGTGCCAGATGCCATCAGGTCTCCAGGGTTTATGTTACACCCTGTCACAGTGTGGTGAGCCAGCTGCTGCTTCATCGTCCAGTACATGTACTGAATACATAAATACACACATACATAAATACACACATACATACATACATAAATACATCAATAAATAAATAAATAAATAAATAAATAAATGAATAAATAAATAAATAAATGAATGAATGAATAAATAAATAAATAATTAAATAAATAAATGAATAAATAAATGAATGAGTAAATAAATAAATAATAAAAATAAATGAATAAAAATAAATAAAATAAATGAATGAGTGAATAAATAAAATAAATGAATAAATAAAAATAAAATAAATAAATAAATGAGTGAATAAATGAATAAATGAATAAATAAATGAGTGAATAAATAAATAAATAAATAAATAAATGAGTAATAAATAAGAAAATAAATGAATTTTTTTTTTAAATGAATGAATGAATAAATAAATAAATAAATAAATGAGTGAATAAATAAATAAATGAAAATAAATAAAATAAATAAAATAAATAAATAAATAAATAAATAAATAAATAAATAAATAAAAGCTTAATAACATCCCATTACAATGTTTGGTCAACTATCAAGTGTCTAACAGTGTTAAATGTATAAACAGTCTAATTAACCTAAATAAAATTTAAATTAAAACAGTGTATAGAGGCTAGGTAAAAACAGATTTCAATGCTATCAAGGTAGACAAACAGAATATTTGAATTTGCAAGACATATTTATATAAAATTAACTAAAAAAAAAAAAATTACACACATACAAATGGGCACAGTTCTTTAATTATTCTCATATTTAAATGCTGTTTAAATCAAAGAGTTAATGTAGTTTGAAACACACAAAAAAGACAAAAGGAGTATAACTTAGTATCTTACTTTGAAGTTGCTTTTTGAAACTGTAACAGGTTTTGGCAGACCTTCCACTGAAAAACACAATAATAATAATAATAATAATAATAATAATAATAATAATAATAATAATAATATCAAAAGAAATGATAAATAGTTTATATTGTGTGAATATCTATCTATCTACACACAAACACACACGTGTACATATATTATATAAAGATAATAATTTTAAATAATTGTAATAAAATAAAAAAATAAAAAATTTGTTCTGTCATTAGTCTGTTTGTAACAAATACATTTTAAGACTAAAATAAACAAACAAACAAACAAATAAATAAATAAAAGTATAAATAAAAGAAAACCATAAACCAAAAGAAATAAAAAAATAAAAGATGGAAATTAATAATTTGGACAATTCTATGTTATGAAAACAATATAAATAAAAAGTGCAAAATAATTTTCATATTGTTAGGTTTGGTAAATTACAACTTACCATTAAGAATGACTTCCAGTTTGATATCAAAAGAGTATGGATCACTGTGTTTTAAATATGGCAGTGGCTCAGGATCCTTAGAAATATAAATATTTCATTAATAAATGATTATTTTTTAATAATACAATACATTTATAATATATTTGACTTTGGATGTGTGTTTAAAAAGAACATTTAAAAGATACATACAAAAATGGGAAAAGAAAGTTAAAAAAGTAAAAAATAAAGAAAATATTATTCATTAAAAAATAAAGTAAGGTGCATTAATTCTGACAGAAAATTATTATCACAGTTTATTAAAGATCATAAAATACCATAGATTTATATGAATCAACCATTTAATAGCATCTATAAAACAGAAAAAAATAAATAAAATAAAATTTAAAACTTAATTTTTTGAAAAAATGCACTCAAAAAAAAATAAAAAATAAATAAATAAATAAATAAATTAAAAAATAAATAAAAATAAAATAAAAAATAAATCAGAAAGAAAAGAAAAGAAAAAATACTTGAGTTGATATGTTTTGAACTCAGGACCTCTGTGTCTAGAAACAAATACTGGTTGTTTGTACCTGTTTGTGGTTGTCAATTTTAAATGGCTGCAGAGCTTCCATGGTTACAACCCAGGGAGAAATCGTTGTTCCCAAGTTCTTACCCAGGAAAGGACCAAGGGGTACATACTCCCATTTCTGAATATCCCGAGCTAAAATAAACATTTTTAATATCAAAATAATGTAACAGTGAGACTGACAAATGTGTTTTATATTAAATGTAAATGATATATATCATATATATATCTCCACAAAAACACACATATAGACATATATTTTTTTTTTTATATATATGTATATATAGACACATATTTTCCTAGGTGATAACCATCTGGAAAAGTTAAACACATTCACAGGAAAGCAGAAAACTCTACATATTTATAAATGTAAGTACTTATAACTATACTATATAATTCTATCACAATATAAAATTTGACATATATTCTCCAAGCTTAAAAATAACTAAAAAAGGGCAAATTTATGAAAAAAAAAAAAAAAAAAAAAAAATCCACAACAAAATTTATTAAAATAACAGCAGAGCATAGTAAAAAATGAAAACATTTATTTCCAATGCAGTTTTCAAGTTATACATCACATAAGCTTTCTGTAACAGTCTGGTACACATTAAAATTCTGACAGTAACAGTCAACATCTTTACTGTTGAATTATTATTTTAAATGTTGAGTTATTAATGATTAACTCTGAAAAAATCTCTTGACATACCACTCCAGTCATTCATCAGGACCATCCCAAAAATATGGTCTTCTGTTTTGTCAATGGGAACAGGATCTCCAAGAGTCGAAGGAGGGCCAACAAAAAAAGCCATTTCTAACTCAATGTCCATCAGTTTGCAAGGACCAAACACAGGAGGCTTGGCTGAAATAAATAATTAAATATTATTACATTTTTATTGTATTAGATAAAAATAAATTTTGGTCTCAGTGTGTGAGTTTTAGTTTGTGTGTTTGTCTGTGTATGTATGTGTGTCATTTGGTGTATGTACCTATAGCAACAAATCCTAGAAAACTAATTACTAGTCCATATGTGTGTGTGTCCATGTGTGAGTGTGTGTACCTTTACATGCCTGTTCTTGTGTGTGTATGTGTTTTTATAATTCTATTTTTGCATGCTACATCAAAACAAAAGGAACTATTATTAAAATCTATGAATATGACATCTTACATATACAGATGGTATATAAGAGGAAACATACAAAACTGCTACTAGTAAACTGGGTCGCTCTTTTTTAGTTAGCAGAAAGAGATATGTTAAATATGCCTTCCCATAAACTTGTAATCAATCAAGTAATCTTTGTAAAAAAAAACTGCACCACACACCTATACTCTAGTGACTGAGCCATTTCTAAAAGTTTTGTCTTTAGTTGTATTAGAAAAATATTCTCTTTATGTTACATAAACTAATTCACTTTTATAATTTTTAGATAAAAATAAAACTTACTCTCGTCTGGTCTCTGCTGTCCATTAGGTCGTCTGATGGGAGTGCCAGACACAACAACTGAGGAAGCGCGACCATGGTAACCAACAGGAAGATGTTTCCTGAAAAGATAATAAATCAAATCAGTTTTTGTCATTGATATACGAAACGATTGTCAGACATACGTAATGTATATAACAGTCTTTGACAAACTAGTTATGAAGCAATGTTTGGAACAGGAGCTTAGTATAATGGAAAGAAGAAGACTTAAACCTAGGATTATAATTCATGAAACCAATAGTCTGTACTCCAAATTAAAATGAAGAAAACCCAATAATAAATAAACAGATTTAATTTTTGAAAACTTTTAGATTTAAATATTTTAATAGTGATTCCCAAAGATTTTCCCACAAATGATTCATTTATTTAAATTTTCTCACAGATTGCAGACTGTTTGAAAAGCCTGAGTATTCAACACGTCAACTCTATAATCATTTTAGATTCTGAGTTAAAAAAAAACACAAAAAAATATAATAAATTAAATTTTTGATTTAAGTATTAGAACAGCTTGTCAGCACCAAGGACTCCATTTATTTAAATGAATTTTCCCCAAGAACCCAAAGATGAAATGTCTCTTTAACAGAATGATTATATTAACTAACAACAAACTCATTATCACAGCTTTACTTTTCAAATGACAGATATATTAATCTGAATAAGCAGTCAAAGTTACATGAAACTTTTAAAGTTTATCTTTTTCATCTCTATCAGTGAATAATTATACATTTTGCACTGCTCTTAAAATTTTGAATTTATCTCACTAAATCACTGAACTACTTTTGAGGACATGCTAGTTCTGTGAGCCAGAGTCTTGAAAAAGCACTGGAGTTTCTTTTTGGTTTTTCTGTTTTGTAAACTGGTTCATTTAACTCTGTGTTATTTCATGATCTTCAATAAATTATGATAATTATAATTTACTGTTAAAATTTTCAATTTACTTCACTGAACCACTGAACTATTTTTCAGGACATGCAAGGTCTGTGAGTCAAAGTGTTGGAAAAAACACTTGTATTAGAACCAAAATTTTAATTTTGTTTTTACCAGTTTGGCATCAGTGCATTTTCAGGCCCTCGGAACATCACTCCAACATTGTAGGCATGGTTCTTGGAGGAATAGAAATCAGTGTAGTCACCTGAGACAAGAAAAAGTTTTAATTTTTATTAAGTTAAATAATTTAAAATAAATGCAGTATTAAATTTATTTGTAGGTGAGAAATACAACAGTTGAAATTTGACATTCAAAAAGCGAAAAAAAGGGAAAACGTAGAAATCTAATGAAAATGGAGACACATTTAATATTAAGAATAATATGATAAATGAAGTCACAGTTTCAAGGTACCATTTGTCCAAATAACTAAATAAGTGAATAACTAAGTTCATTCAAGTAAATAAATAAGAATTAAAAATGAATTTAAGAGGTGAAATGAAATACTAAACAAAATTATTTTTATTAAAATCAAGAGAATACATTTAGAAGGTACAGTGAATTTTAATATCTAAACCCATAAATGAAAATGACCAAAAACATGGCATGCAATTTAACAATATTTTTGAACCTGGTTGAAATGAATGGAGCTTGATAACTCCAGATTTTTAATGCTCTATTAGTATCTATAAAAATATTTAACTTGGAGGTGAACAATACTGCAGTGAATAAAATTAAAAGTCTGAGAAACAAATAATACCTATATTTGCTGGTAAGTGCATTGTTGCTTTGGACTGACTAACAAAAGCCCTAGAACAGAAAATAAAATAAAAATTCAGTTTTATTAAAACTTTTAAAGAATCAAATAGAAATAATAATAACGATAACGATAATGATAATAATAATAATAATAATAATAATAATAATAATAATAATAATAAACCATAGCAACAATAACAATGCTGAAACTGAAAATAAGTACAAATTAAAAGATTATATATATATCATTTTTAAAACATGTATTTTTAAGACCTCAGTTACAGAATTTTACGAAATCACACTAACTATACAAAACTGATATATTACCAAAATGATTAAAACTTAACAAAAACGTAAAATTTCAGATATTTTCATAAGAAACACTTCTTGGAGGAAATAAAAAGTTTTCAAATGATCTAATTTAAAACAATTCTTGTAAATATTTTACTTTGATCTCAGGTCACTGTTGTCACGAAGCACAGCCTCTGAGGCTGATAAAATCTTCTGTAGTGTCGCTCTCGCTTCCTGCCAGGCTGGTTTCCCTAGCGACATGAACCCATTAAGAACAGGCTGAAAAAAAAAAAAAAAATAAAATATAAAATAATGATGATATGATAATGATAATGATAATGATAATGTTAATGATGATGATGATGATGATGATGATGATGATGATAATAATAATAATAATAATAAAAATAAAAATAATAATAATAATAATAATAATAATAATAATAATAATAATAATAATAATAAAATCAGATGGTTTTGACTTAAATACTTCAGTGTTGGGTTTGTGTTAAGTTATTTCATTTATATAATTTTTATATCCCTTTTCAAAGTTTATTTAGTTTGGTTGTGAAAATTGTTTTTTTTTTTTTTTTTTTTAAGTGAAGAACTAAAATAAATAGCATGTGTTTGTGTTTCTGTGTGTGTGTATAGTACATAGAACAGATTAAAACATGAAACTTAATAAAAAAAAAGTTTTAAAAAGTGAAAGTGTACAAATGTTTTACAGATATCTGTCAAGCTCTTTCACAGTTAACACACACACACAAAGACACACAGACACACACACACACACACACACACACACACACAGACACACACACAAACACATACACACACAAACACCTCATCAAACACATGTTGTTTTCCTGACAGCACTGGGCCACTGAAGAGATGTTTTACAACACTGAGGTCAAGGATCTGGTCTCCAATAGCAACACCAATCCTCTTCCTTGGCTGTAATATAAAATTAATTGGATGAAAATAAATCTTTGTTTAATGATGTGTACACATTTTAGTTTTAATGGGTTACTGAATATATCAGAATATAAATAGATGAATAAAAATTTGTTTAATGGTGTCAACACATTTTAAAATATTATTGATTACTAAATATATCAAAATATACTTTGTGGAATTTTTGTATAATGATACTTCCAGAAAAAACAAAAATTGCTATTATTCCATTTTGTTTAGCAGCAAATACATTTTTTTTTCATATTCAAAGAAAATATCATTTATACTCCCTTTTATAAATCTGTTACAACACACTAGATGGGATAATAAACAGTACAATGTATGCACCAAAAAAATCCTTATTCCCTGAACAATAATGTTTTACATGATTTTTTTTCAACAACCAAGCATCTTCATGTTTTGATACAGCAACAACAACAGGAACAACAGTAACAACAATAAAAATGATGATACATGCATACAGACTGGAAAGAGCACTTTTTGTGGTATGTTAATTAAAAAATTTTTTAATATTATTTAATCTTCTAGTGTTTTCTTGACATCTAGAAGTATTGGCTAATGTTTATTTTCTAACACTGGTGACCAAATTATGGCAAATATAATAAAAATAATTATTTAATAATTAACTGGGCCATCAAGGATAAACACAGACAAAATTATACAAATTATTTTTATTAATATATTTATATATTATCTGTATTATTTCAGAATTAATCAACACACACACACATACACACGTAAGCTTACCAACATATCGTTGATAGATGCAATGTTTATAGTTAAATGGAAGTAAAACATTTCCTCATGTACAGTGCTCTACTGGCTGTGTTTTACATATAGGAAACTGTGGTCTCTCAAAACTTATAATACTCAGCATCAATCCTTGGAATATTAGTTTTATAATTGCTATATTCTTTCAGTTAGAAACTCTTGATGGCATGACCATGACGTGGTAATGTATTTAATATTTACAAAATAGCACGAAGACTGGGAAAAAGGATTTTTATACTATTCTGTGACAGCTCGACAGTGTGGACAGAAAAATTTGGCATCGTTTGCGATAGAATTTTCTTTTTCACAGAATTTTAGATGAACCCAGTGAGGACAGGTGTCACACTGGGCCCAGTGAACCAGAACGACACGGTCGAGATCTTGCGTCTGCACAGGTTCAAAAAGTCCACACACGCAGCATTTTTCTTCTTCATTGAATTCAGCATTGTTGTAGTCGACGTCGCTGCTGTCGATCTCACACACAGTCGGTTTCATGCTGTTGTCGCTGTCTCTGGCTTCCACAGATGATGCAACGTTGTCAGTGCTGGTGCTTGCGACTGGGTCTAGTTCTGCTTCAGCGAGCAGTGGAAGCTTGTTCTGATTTTGTAATGCGGAACTTTTGGATTCATCCACGTCTTTAATTTTTTCAACTTTTTCTTTCCGTTTCTTTTTAAACTTTTTACTGAGATGTTTTATTTTAGTCCTTTCTTTAAAAAATGCATCAAAGTCCATTTCAGTCAGCGTATCATTTGAAGAACTGTCCGATACAGTGAGCAAGCTGCTATTTATAGCTCCAGGATCCAAAGGATAGATACCCGTTTTTCTAAAACTGTGCACCAAGTTCTGATGAGAAAGCGACTTCGGATAAACCCGGCATACAACTTCACACAAACTGTCTGCAGTGAAAGCCTCATCTTCGAAAATGGCAGCTTCCTCTTTCATGAACTTCTTGAAAGGACCAAAACAGCCGACATCCAAAGGCTGGATAAGCTGACTTCTGTGTGGTGGGACAACAAACAAAATCACTCTGTGTTCTTTCGCCCAGTCTATCAGCGCGGAATTAATATGGCTGGCGTGTCCATCGTACAACACTAGCCTGTAATCGGAGTCGGAGCCCATTGTGAACTTCAGAAAATGATTTTTAATAAAATCCTTGAACAGGATGTTGTTTGACCAGCCATTCTCGGATGTCTGAACTCTGGTTCCTGGAGAACATTTCTGTGATAACTGCGTCGACATTTTCTTGCCTTTGAAAATGATGAATGGAGGAATGCAGGAGCCAATGGCATTTCCACAAGCAATAACAATCACCGATAAAGATTTCAAATTCGGAACAGCACCGGGTTTGCTTCGCTTGGAAACAACAACCCTGCCAGGCTTATCGTCAGCTGTAATTCCAATTTCGTCAACGTTGTAAATACATTGTGGCTTACCATGCAATTCGTACCTATCCATCAGTGTTTTTAGTTCAGAGAAATATTTGTCAAAAACGCCTGGCTTGTCATGTCTCGATTTTGGTAACTGTGCGTTTCTTGATCGAAGCGACAGAATTTCCGGCCATCGCTGATAAAATCGGTTCAACCAACCATTTGAGAGTTTTTTCTCGGAGACAAAATTGTCAAAAAATGTGCATAATCTGTAGCTAGCTGGATGACTTCTGCTCTCGAGTAACCGTAGCCTAAACTAGCCAAATGTCTAATCTGATTAATCAGTCTTTCTTCGTGAATCTTTTCAAAAATTGTGTGTTTTCCGCTTCCTTTCTGCTCTGGGTAACGTATTTTTCCTGCTTTCCGATCACCAAGAGTTTGTTTC
>CM022678.1:6741058-6746058 GCA_012295275.1 Chrysomallon squamiferum
GGTATCTGAGAACAGTTAAATGTACATATGTTTGTGAGTAATTTTTATATTTGTGAATAATGTGTTGTGGATTTGTGAATTATATGTGTGTATATGTGTTGTAGTTGTGTGTTGTGTTTCTGATTGCAGTTAAGTGTTGTGTTTGTGCATATGTTTGTCTGTTGTATGTGTTGTTTCTTTGTATGTGTGTGAATGAAGTGTACACATGTGTTCTGTGAGGTGTGTACACAGGTAGCCAAAAATAATAATTTAGCAATATGAAGGAAAAAAAAAAGACAAAATACATTAGCTTATGGGTCATAATATAAACTATATACATCTGAAATTAACATTAAATTAACAATTTTTATTATTATTTATTTTTTTCAGATTAACAAAAGATTTTAATAAATTATATAAAAAATAAAATATATACAACGTTGTCCCAAGTTAATAAAAAATACATTGCTTAGGTGTATAATTTAAATTATAAATTTTTTTTTTTTTAATTTTTAATTTATTTTACTTTCAGGCTAAGAAAGGATTTTAACAAATTGTTAGAAAAAGACAAAATGAAACTGTCGGTCAACGACTTCATAATCAAAGCGTCTGCACTCGCATGTAAGAAGATTCCAGAAGCGAACTCCTCGTGGCAGGAGACGTTTGTTAGACAGTAAGCAGTTTAAACAGTGCACAGTGCACAGTTCCAGCTAGAACCGCTCAAAATAAACAAGCAGAACGCTGTATAAAAAACAGAACTCTAAATTACAAACAGAAACCTAAATTACAAACAGAAGTCTAGAATACAAACAAATCTGAATTACAAACAGAAACCTAAATTACAAACAAATCTAGAATACAAACAAATCTAAATTACAAACTGAAACCTAAATTACAAACAGATCATAATTACAAACAGAAATCTAGAATAGAAACAGAAGTCTAAATTACAAACAGAAATCTAGAATACAAACAAATCTAAATTACAAAGAGAAGTCTAAATAACAAACAAAACTCGAAATAAGTACAAAACTTAAAGTGGCAAAAATACAATTTATTGTACTGTTGAAGCTGTTTTATTAAAATTGTGTTAGGTTTTTTATTTTTAATTTTTATTTTAATTTAATTTTTTTTATTTTATATATATATATATATTTTTTTTTTGCTAATAATACATTTTTATTTTGACATTAACAATAAATGGAAGTCAAAATAAATAGCAAAACAAAATTTAAAATTAAAACTTGATATATATTTTTATTTTACAGATACAATTCAGTAGATATAAATGTTGCTGTTGCTACTGAAAATGGTCTTATCACCCCAATTGTTTTTCATGCAGATGTCAAGGTAAAATTGTCTTCTTGTTTTTAATGCATTGTTTTCAGTTAGAAGTATTGTTACTTTAAGTATACACAATGAATAAAGAGTTAATATAATAGAAATATTTTATTTTTATTATTATTATTTTCTTGTTGTTGTTGAAAAAAGAATGATCATATTTAGAGAATGCAATTTTCAGATATATTTAAAATAAAATATATTAAATACACAACCAAAAAAATGTATTGGTGATATAATTGTAAGGATAAAAAACAAATACAGACATACATATACGGACACACACAGACACATCTACACACATACATACCACTATATCTTCATAAAATTAAATACACAGCAAAGGAAACTCTATCAATGAGCTAATTATCATAATTTATGACAATAACAGAATAAAATAAAAATATTAATCATATAAATTTCTTTAATTTGATATTCATTTTACACACACACACACACACACACACACACACACACACACACACACACATATATATATATATATATATAATTATTTTTATTATTATTTATTTATTTTTTTTTTTTTTCAGGGTTTAACGACTATCAACCGGGATGTTGTGTCCTTGGCAACAAAGGCCAGGGAAGGCAAACTTCAACCACATGAATTTCAAGGTGGCACTTTCACCATCTCTAACCTTGGCATGTTCAGAATAAAACATTTTGCAGCTGTAATTAATCCTCCACAGGTAAAAATAGGTGACATTTGTCCCTGTTAAACATTTTCTTAAACGTTTTTGATTGATTTTTAGATAAATAGAGTTAGACATCTGATATGCAAACACTCCTTGAGTTTATTATGGAGTCAACAAAAATATCCATTACCTCCAAAAATAGAAAGATAGAGGGTGATTGCCTCTGTGTGTGTGTGTGTGTGTGTGTGTGTGTGTGTGTGTGTGTGTGTGTGGGTGTGGGTGTGGGTGCGGGTGTGTGTTTGTGTGTGTGAAAATATTTTGTATTTAATTTCAGAGCACAAGTAAATGTAATTTTTTCCTTTAAATGTTTTCTTTAAAACAAACATTATTCCTTTAATATTATTGTATTTTGTTAACTGTTTTATGGTTAGTGGTTTATTAACTATAAATGAATATATATTTATATATATATATATATATATATATGTGTGTGTGTTTTTAAAATATAAAATATACATTGAGATATAAAATATATATAAAGAAACCTCTTTAAGCCAGAATAATTTTGTGGTTAGTGGCTTAATATTAATTTTATATCTATCTATCTGTCTATAAATATATATATAGACCTTGTCTAGCCTGAATAGATTTTTTAATTATTTTATAATAATTATAAATGATTTTGAAATATTTTAATTTTTTTATAAAATTAGGCTTGCATCTTAGCAGTTGGTGGATCGGAGCAAAGACTAATTGTTGACGAGAATTCAGAACAAGGGTTAGTCCTCATTTCTCTTATTTATTCCTCCTTCTCTCCTTTCTTTACAGATTTTGTTTCTCTTTTTTCCCTCTTTAATTTCTTATGATTCAGTTCTGTTCTTGTCAGTCGTAATCTTGTATTTATAAGTTTGTATTGTTCTTAGTTTTTTCTTCTTTCTTTCATTCATATTTTACTTTTTTCTCTCTCTCTGCTTTTGTCTGTTTTCTTGCTTTATAAAATGGTTGCAGTGTATTTCTGTTGTCACTGGATGATTGTCTTCTGATTGTTACAGTTAATTTTATATTTTTCTTTGCTGTTGCTGTTGGTAGGTTATTTTTTTTGATATTTTATATTTATTATTATCATCATAATCATTAGTAATATTTTCATAATTCTCATCTTCACTGTAATTATTATCATTACACTGCTTCTTACTTTTGTTTTTATTATTATTATTATTATTATTATTATTATTATAATTAATTTTTCCTATTTTTTTTGTATTATTATTTTTGTTTTTGTTTTTCTTCTTCTTATTGTTATTATTATTAATTATTATTGTTGTTGTTGTTGTTATTGTTTTTATTGTTATTATTGTTATTATCATTGTTATTATTATTATTATTATTATAATTATTATATATTATAATTATAATATTATAATAATTTTTCATTTTTTTTTTGTATTATTATTATTTTTGTTTTTATTTTTCTTCTTCTTGTTATTATTATTATCATTATTATTACTGTTGTTGTTATCGTTGTTGTTGCAGTTTCAGACCGGCGAACATAATGACAGTAACACTGAGTTGTGACCACAGGGTGGTAGATGGCGCTGTTGGGGCCCAGTGGTTAGCAGAGTTTAAGAGATTGTTAGAGAGGCCAGAAAACATGCTATTGTAAAACCTGTGAGATTAGACACTTACGTTTTACAATTCTTATCATTCTGTTCTTTTTACCTTCTTCCTTTTTTTATTTTCAAGAATTCTTGTGTGAAGATTACAAATCATGCAGGTGTGAAATGGTAGGGAAAAAAAAAAAAAAAAAAATGATAATCATAATAATTTAAAATATTAATTTATTGTTTTAAATATTTATTGATTTCTCTAATTAATTTTCGTTAATTAGCGTTAAGGTTTTTTAGCTGAAAGAATAAAAGGTACTTTTGAGAAATGGTGATAACAGTTATTTATTCAAATGAAAGATATGTGTTGTGTTTACAACATCTTGAGTATATTATTTTTTAAGCATGATGCTCATTTTGTTTTAAACATTTAAAAGATAGGTATAGCATCTATAACATCTTTTATTTTGGTCTATGGATTTAGATAACTATCTGTTCTTATTTATTGTTTTTCTTCTCCAAATTTTTGTTTACAAACTTAAATCACACACAGGGGCTGGCTAAATATAAATGTTTGCATCTAAGATGACTTTGAAACCCTGTTGAAAAAGGCTGCGTAAGATGAGACCTAGTAATATTTTTATTCCTCAGTTTGTGATAATGCATGTTTATACCTAAGGCAAAACTCCTAGGATGTTGTTGACTTGATCTTAGGATTCCAGACTCCTTCATTCCCCTGAATCATTTCAACCAAAATTGAAGTTGTTTAAGCTGTTACTCACTCTCAGTATTTTAAAATGGAATTTAGGTTGCTGAATTGTACTATTCTGAGCTTTTTAAGAGAAAAATTACATCTTCAATTAATCTATTAATGTTTAGTATATCTCATTGTGCATCTGTGTGTATATAAACACATCATACCCATAAAGATATGTATACTGATACTATTTATACACTGTGTCCATAAAGTACTGTGCATTTTTAATTTTCTGTTATTGAAATTCTAGTTAAGATATCTTTAAAATCTTCGAACTAGCAGAATATTTATTAATACATTTCATATAAGATATTTTTTCAATAAATAAAATATCACTAAGGATAGAATATAATTTAAGTTCTGATTTTTGCTGTATTCAGTCATGAAAGTTATACACATTTCTTGAATAAATACATTTTTGTTTCACACACACACACACACACACACACACACACGTAGACATGTAATTTAAAAAAGAAAAATTTGTTTTAATTTTATTTTATTAATATCTTTTTTGTATCCTTTATTTTGAAAACCTTAGTGCTATTATATATTTTAGGAAATCAAAATTGCTACAGTAAGTTTATCACAAAAGGTGAAACCAACAATTCCCTATTTCACATTTTTTTTTTTTCTTTGTTAGACACCCAAATGTCTTTTTTTTGT
>CM022678.1:6758558-6766058 GCA_012295275.1 Chrysomallon squamiferum
TCTCTCTCTCTCTCTCTCTCTCTCTCTCTCCTCTCCTCCCTACCTGCCTCCCCCTACCTACCTACCTATCTATATATATATCTGTCTATCGACCTATTTATACATCCATCTATCTGTCTGCCTGTCTGTCTGTCTGTCTGTCTGTCTATCTGATTATGCAATTGTCAAATCAGAAAACACACAGATTTTTGTACGTACATCAACACCGTACACAGAAAATGGACACATTAAAAAATAATAAATAATAATAATAATAATAATAATAATAATAATAAAAAAAACACTTTCAGAAAGTTACTAACATATACACTTTCAAGAAAAAAAAAAAAAAACGCGACATATATGAACATATATAAACATGCATATATACAAATGCATCATCCCCCAAAAAAATATTTTGTATTTACCACAAATCCGGCTTTGGAAAACGTGTTAATCTGGTATCTGTTTCGTTCCTCGCTTTTCATTTTCTTATTTTAATAATTTAAAAACTTCCTTCAAGCCTTTTTTTTTTTTTTTTTTTTTCCCCAAAGAAACCCCCCCACATTAACCGCGTCACTTCCGGTCGCATTGTTGCCGGATGAATAATCATCTGGTGACTGTACCATCAAATTTGTTTAAACTAAGAAGTTTACGAAAGAACAGTTACGCCTCGTAATAATTACGACGTAAAAAATATTGTTACGACAAAGACTGTGAGCGAGTCGGCGGGACACGTCATAAAACTGAGCGGGTTTGTGTAAACACGTAAGTTTTTCTGAATCGTTTCTCAACAGCTGTCGTTCAACATTAACTACGTGGATTTCGTGGGAAAACTAACTCGCTTTTTTTTTCTTTCTCTATCTTTTATTTCTTTTCTTTTTTTTCTTTTTTTTTTTTTTTTTTTTTTTTGTTCGTTTATTTATATTTAAAATCACCGAGAAGTGCGTCATCGCGTTGACACGTGACATAATCTGACGTAATTGTATTTTCTATGGTCTCATGAAACACTTTTATTATTATTGTTGTTGTTGTTATTATTATTATTATTATTATTATTATTGTTGTTGTTGTTGTTGTTGTTGTTGTTGTATTTAATATTATTGTTATATTTAAATTGTTAGTATTATTGCTATTATTATTGTTATCATCATTATTATCATCATAATAATTATCTTTGTTATTACTTATTATTTCATTTATTTTAATTTACTTTATTTTATTTATTTATTTTGTAAGCTGTTTTTTTTGCTCTCTCTCTCTCTCTCTCTCTCTCTCTCTCTCTCTCTCTCTCTCTCTCTCTCTCTCTAGGACGAAACATAATGATATTAACAACATGAAAAACAACTTCAATAATAATAGCATTACAAAAGTAACAACAACAACAACAACAACAACAATAATAATAATAATAATAATAATAAAAAAGAAGAAGAAAGATCCTATAATGATGAAGAAAAAGTGGGGTAAAAACAATTACATGGAAAAAAAAATGTTCCCTTTTATTTATTCTCAAAGAAAATTACTATGATGGTAAATATTGTAAAGACTTGTGAAGAAAAATATAATTAAATATGGTTTTTTTATGACTTTATTTACAATAAATGTTGCTGCATTACAGAATGGAGTATCAGAATTTATATACACCTTTTTTGAATGAACCTAAAGAAAGAATAATAACTGGTTCCCATTTCTTACATTTACAAAATTGCATTTGAACTGAATTTATATTATATCATTCCCAAGTTATATTATACAATAGCATCATATGAATCATGTCATTCCCAGATTGTATTATACAATAAAATAATTTGAATCATATCATTCACAAATTGTATTATACAATAGTAAATCATATGACTTTTACTTAAACTAAAATCTAAATGAAATGTTGGTGGAATGATGTTATTTCCCCGGTTCTTGCGATTACATTTACGAAAAATATTTATATTATACACCGAAAAAAATAAACTTACTGTTGCCTAAATTTATGATTTTAAAATTTAAACATGAATGTCTAAGTTATACGTTTGAAGTAAAACTATTTCTTGAGTCCACACTTTCAACAAACATTACAGAATTGTTCTCAAATTCTTACGATTTTTTTTTTTTTTATCTGAATACGTGCTAGACAATGGTCGTATCTATCTTCCCATTTTTCAAGATTTTATTTCCGTCAACTGTTATAGGATTTTACACTATTATCTTTCCCAAATTGCTATGTTTTTTTTTTTTTTTCTCCAAAACAATGCAGCGAATATATTTTTCAATTTCAGATGATTTCATTTGCACCTGAAGTTTATAGAATGAAACTTTGATACTGTTCTACAGCTTTTATACTGTTTTTATTTGTTTACAGTGAATGGTATGTGTACAGTACAATGGTAGTCTTTATATTTACCAGTTTTTAACAAAATTAATGTGGAGTTATAAAATAAAAGTGTGTGTGTGTGTGTGTGTGTGTGTGTGTGTGTGTGTTATAATTCCTAATTTCATGTAATAACTTTGTATATAAACATATGAGAGCTGTATGCAAGGAGAATTTGGTAACTTACGATTTCATTTGAAGAAAGTGTTTTGAGTTATACGCTAAAATCTTGTTGTTTACAAAAAAAACACACAAAAAACGATATGTATGTAATACAGTTATACCTTGTTATTCCTAATCACTAAGATTTCATTTTCAGCAAAAGTCTTTTAGGTTATATTCCATTCTCCCCATTTCCTAAGATGTTGTTTTTAAAAAAAAAATATTGTGATTTAGGTACATGGCAGTATTTTATTTGTGTAACGATTATTAATTATGAATTGGGTATTTAGATGTAAACTTTATGGTTTTTCGCAAGTGTAATGAATTATGTAGGGTAGCTATAAACATTTGTCAGTTTTTAAACATACAGGTTTTTGACCATCAGCCTGTTTTGTCTCAGTGTCAAAAGCTACCATCAATGTACAGAATCACTGACTTGACATCATAATGACAAATTAACTAACAGCATTTTTTCCATTCTATTATACTAACAAAATATTCCTATATATATATATTGCATAATTTCTTTTCACTGTTTATAAAATTATTTCATTTTTCTTTTTAAATATCGAAATACACAATTTGTATTCCTCTATGAATTCCTGTTTGATCAGTCAGAATATTTCATAAACCTACTAAATTTTTTTTTTTTTTTTATTTTTTTTTTGCATAAAAAAGTTTCATTTTAAAAACAAACGAATTTGAATTTCAAAATTAATATCATATCATTTTGATGTTTTGAGATTTAATGCTCAACTGATACATATGTATTTAATAACATAAATTTTTTTTTTTTTTTTTTCTAATTGAATTAAACATATGGCAAGCATATCAAATATATTTGAATTAATCTCCAACAGTATATACACAGTTGAATTATAAACGTATTGACGTATTGTTCCCATTTCATATACAGAAGATATATCTGAATTAAACACCAACAGCATATCATTTGAATTATAAACATATTGGCGTATTGTTCCCATTTCATATACAGCAGATATATCTGAACTGAACACCAACAGTATATCATTTGAATTATAAACGTATTGACGTATTGTTCCCATTTCATATACAGAAGATATATCTGAATTAAACACCAACAGCATATCATTTGAATTATAAACGTATTGGCGTATTGTTCCCATTTTATGTAAGATGCATTTGAATTCAACATCAACAGCATATCATTCACATTTGAACTGTATACAAGTGCATTTTATTTACAACACTAATATCATTATATACCATGATATTTACTATTTTATATTTTAACACATATCTTTCAATTAAACTATAATAGCATATCATTCTCATTTGAAATATAAAAATTTTGCAAGGTACTAAAATTACAACATTTTGATATGATTGCAACATATCACCATGTTACTAATACGTTACGATTTATATTTCCCATTTCTGTCAATTGTATTTACAACATTTATACAATTATTTTGTTCCCAAATATTTAACTATTTTACATTAAAATATTTATATTGCAATTAAAATGAGCCTGCATATCATTTTTATTTGAAATTTATATATTTTACATTCTACAACATATCTTTCTCATTTCATTTACAAAAATAATATCATGTTATATCCAAATATTTACCATTTTTGGTTTCTAAGAAATATCATTTACCCCACTTTTTTTTTAAGATTTCGTTTTTATTTACAACATTCATTCATTTACATGTTTTGGGGGTATTTTCATATGTAACAAATAACATTATTATTATTATTATTATTATTATTTTTTTTTTTTTTTTTTCTATTTTACAAATATATTGTTAACCCATTTTTACATTTTATTTACATCCCTCTTTTATTTACAAAATTCATGTGAATTTTTATTCAAAACATTTATCATTTATTTAAATTTTTTTAAACCTATTGTTCTTTTAGACATTGAAACTATATTATTTTCCTCAATCTTAGCGATTTTATTTTCAAGAAATATGTTTTTTTTTATTTCGAACAAATGAAGTTACCGTTCCTTTTTGTTTTTCTTCTTCAAATTTCGATGACAACTTGGCTAACATTACCTCCATTCACACAAACATAAAAAACATTTACATACAGTTTCAGTTCTTCCACGGAAATCACGTCAATATCGTAACAAATGTTATTCATCTGGTGTTACAGTCATGTGCCAGTGTAGCCAGAAATTTAATATTATTACTTTACAGTCTTCAGATGAAAATCTCTTTTCACGCGCATGTGAAACGTTTGTATAAGATTTCAGTCCTTCTGCGGAAGTTTCGTCAGTGTTAATTGCGTGACGTCAAAATCCTTGTGTGAAAGTTTATTTACCGTTACAATTCTTCTGTGAAATTATATTTCACGATACAATCCTTCTGTGAAATTATATTTCACGTCACAATCCTTCCGTGAAATTATATTTCACGTTACAATCCTTCTGTGAAATTATATTTCACGTTATAATCCTTCTGTGAAAATTAACGACTGTTGCAATATTTCTGTTTAAGATCAGTCAGAAATTTCACTCCTTTGACGTAATATTATTCAGTAATATTCAGTAATATTATTCTTTTGACGTTACAATCATTCAGTAATATTACTCTTTTTACGTTACAATCATTCTATTTAAGTTCAGTCAGTAATATTACTCTTTTGACGTCACAATCATTTTATTCAAGTTCATTTAATATTATCATGCCTTTGACGTTACAATCATACAGTAAAAAAAAAAAAAAAAAAAATCATTCAATAATATTACTTCTTTGACGTTACAATCATTCTGTTTTAAGTTCATCCCAGTAACATGACTCCGTTCACGTTACAAGAAACATATATTTAAGTTTCTGTTGCTAGTTATAACAGAATCTATTCCAGGATAGACTAGCGTTACGTTATTTTTGTCACGTATTACAGTTCTTTCAGTTTAAAGTGACAGGTTTTTTTTTTTTTTAGAGAAAATTGTAAAAAAAAACCTGTTATTATCATATTTCACCCATGGAACCACATCTCTAAGAATCACATGGAACGTTAATAGACTGTAATGTTGTCTTTTCCTGTTGACTGCATAGAAGCATATATTTAGGAAATACTGGTTGTTGTCCTCGGCAGCGAAATGTCACTGAGGTGCTTTGTTTGTCAGTCGTTAGGTTTAGTTAACAAATAATAATAATAATAATAATAATAATAATAATAATAATAATAATAATAATAAATAATAATAATAATAATAATAATAGTAATGAATGATGATGATAATAATTTTAGGTTGGATATCAGTCTTTATCAGTTAGTAGTCTAGTTTATAAACGTCAATATAAAAAAAAAAATTTTTTTTATAAAAAAAAATAATTGTTATTATCATTTACTTATTTTATATTGTAATTTATCACGACGTCAAGCCCGATGTTTTCCGCCATTTTGTCTCACTTCCATCTGGTTTCCCGAGTTCAGACTCCGCCCCCTCCACACCTCCGAGTCCGTGAAGGACAGGAACGTTGCCATGACAACGCCCATAGCGCCTCTGAGAACGACGTTGAGGTAGGCGGTACCGGTCGCTGTCTTTCGGTCGTATTCTCCGTACTCGTCCACGAGAAGGTACAGGTCGGCGGCGGACGACAGGAGCAGGAAGATCAACGTCTTCACGGTCCCCTGAGAAGCGAACGTCATTTCCGGCGTGACGACGTTCCCGGGACGACTGCGACACAGCGCGTAGACGCAGACGGTGAGCAGGCACACGGCCATGAGGATGCAGGCGATCTTCGGCGCGTCGAAAATCCAGCGGGACTCGTGCCGGACGAAGTCGAAGCGACACGAAGCGAACTCGCCCGGCAGCGCGCCCGTCACGGTGAGCACCCAGGCCGTCGTGAAGACGACGGGGATGCCGAAGCCGACGACGTAGAGCACGAGCATGCCCGACCGCTTGATGACGTCGTCGAGGGCGGCGAAGAGGTAGTAGATGCCGAGCACGACGATCCAGGCGTACGACGACAGGCTGGAGAAGTGGGCGACGTAGGAGACGAGGACGCAGAGCGCGGCGGAGGCGGAGGCGGAGGAGTTCGTGTCGCCGACGAGGGGGACGACGACCTCGGAGAGTTTGGCGACGAATCGCAGCAGGCTGGTCGCAAACAGGGGACGAGGATCTTGTGTCGCTGTGTCGCGAGGTTCCGGACCAGGCAGCCGAACAGAAAAATCGCCAGGAGCAGAGACACGAGCGAGAGGGAGTTGCACACGATGCCGACGACGTCGAGGCTTCCGATCGCCGCCACGTCGTCGTCGTCGTTCCCATCGCGCGTGACGTTCTTCACCGCGTTGCTGCTGTAGTCGTAGTCGTGGTCGTCGTCAACAACAGCGCCGACGACGTCGACGTACTTTCCGCGCACGTAGCCGTCGTGAATGGGGTAGCCGCGAGTGACGACGAACGCGGCGGTCGTTCTCTCTGCTGCTGCTGCTGTTGTTGTTGTTGTTGCTCGTATCGTTGTTGCTGTCGTTGTCGTAGACATCGTCGTCGTTCTGATCTCGCAGTCGGAATAGTTCGTCCAGCCCTTTCGGGCGTCCACTCCCGGAATCGTGAACCACGTGGCGCTCTTGTCGCACGTTTTGTACGCGTAGCCACTGGGGGAATACCCCTTGATGTCCGGACACTGCTGTCTGATTGTCATTCCGGGCAGAGTCGGAGGCCAGCACAGAATTCCGTCCCACGTCGCCTTGCAGAGTCGCTCGGACCCGAAGTTCAGCCCCCCCATCGTCGTCAGACATTCTTGGAGGCTTCCGGCCACGTGCGCCTGGTTTGGTTCTTTGCGCATGCTCATGGTGTCGCGTTCTTTCTTCCGGTTGTGTGTTTTTTTTTTTTTTTTTTTTCTTCAGTCGTCCATTATGGTTTCTGAAGTAAATGAAATGAATGAATGAATGAAGGAAGGAATAAATGAGTAAATAAATAAATATATAAGTAAAGTAAATAAGTAAATAAGGAAGTAAATGAAATAAAATAAAATAAAATAAAATAAAAC
>CM022678.1:6768558-6776058 GCA_012295275.1 Chrysomallon squamiferum
ATAATAATTACAAGAACAATACTAATAACAGTAGTAATAATAATAATAATTAGTACAACAAGAAAATAATAATAATAACAACAATAAGAACAACAATAGTAATAATAATAATAATAATAATAATAATAACAATAATAATAACAACAGTAATTACAACAACAATACTAATACTACTACTAATAATATAATAATAATAATAATAATAATAATAATAATAATAATAATAATAAGAAGAAGAAGAAGAAGAAGAAGAAGACGAAGAAGAAGAAGTTAATACTATTAATAAAAACAATCAAAATAGCACTCGTCGCTTATATTAAAGATTTTAAAGCGAAATGTTTATTTACAAATTTATTATTGTTACTGTTATTAATTTTAAATTATTTTAAGCACGTAGACAAACATGTTTGAGACACAAAAATACAGAGAGAGAGAGAGAGAGAGGCGGGCAGAGAGAGAGAGAGAGAGAGAGAGAGAGAGAGAGAGAAGAGAGAGAGAGAGAGAGAGAGAGAGAGAGAGAGAGAGAGAGAGAGAGAGAGAGAGAGAGAGAGAGAGAGAGAGAGAGAGAGAGAGAGAGAGAGAGAGAGAGAGAGAGAGAGAGAGAGAGAGAGAGAGCGAGAGGCAGAGAGAGAGAGAGAGAGAGAGAGAGAGAGAGAGAGAGAGAGAGAGAGAGAGAGAGAGAGAGAGAGAGAGAGAGAGAGAGAGAGAGAGAGGTTATAACCGACTTACCGAAGATGAATTATTTTTCGTTCTGTATTCACTAAAAATATTCTGAAGTTCCTTCCAGAATTTACTAGTCCATTTGTTAACAGTCAGCTGTGGCTTTTTTTTTTTTTTTTTTTTAACTGTAGACGTCGTTTGACTGTCGCTTCTTTGCAAGATCCAGACGTCGTATAAGCTGTTTATTTTTGAACGTTGTCAACGTCGTGGAATCGTAAGAATTTTTTTTTTTTGTTCCACTTTGTAAAGACAGTCGTTCAGTTGTCTTTCATTTTCAACCTGTTACACAGTCGCTTAGTTGTCTTGTGTCGGCAAGTTGTAAAACTTACTTGCAGGTTGCAGACGTCTTTCTTTTTTTTATTTTTTTTTCTCGTCTTCTGCAACTTGCCGGAGTCGTCTGCTGTAACGCGCGCGCCTGACTGGACGAATCAGAAACGCGACTGCTGGGCTGTGTGTGACGTGCGCAAAAGCGAGGCGATGATGATGATTCTATCACCCAGCCGAAGATCTGGCGCAAAAACGCGACGAGTGCAGAGACTTATAACGCTTCCTATTTGATAAGAAATTTTACTTTCAGACGTAACCCCCCACACACCCCCTTGACACGGTTTGGCAGCACGCATGCGCAGTGATTTATAGCCACGGCGATTTGAAAAAAATAAGAAGAAAGCGGAGAGTGAATGAGAGAGCGAGAATGTTTTGCCGTCAGTAGATCTGTTGTGAAATGTTGAATATAAACGTGTATGCATGCGTCGTTATAACTTAGCTCTCTCTCTCTCTCTCTCTCTCTCTCTCTCTCTCTCTCTCTCTCTCTCTCTCTCTCTCTCTCTCTCTCTCTCTCTCTCTCTCTCTCTCTCTCTAAAACAAACAGCAGAGGTAACAGTAGTTGCTGTTATTGCTGCAGGAGTAATAGCAGCAGCAGACGTAGTTGTATTAATAGTAATAGCAGTAGCAACAGTAGTTATTTTAATCGTAGTTGCGATATTAGTAACAGCAGTGGTAATAGCAGAGTAGTAGTTGCAGAAGTAAGAGTAGTAGTCGTTGTCGTAGTAGCTATGATAGTATCAAAAGAATGCAGAATTCAGATTTAAATAAACGGCCGAGTTTAAAACAGTTAATGATGAAAACGTTGTGGCCGTCGTAAATAATTAAAATTGGTTTTCAGTTTAAAAGAGACTGAAAGAAAATTTTAGGAAGAATTTAAAAAAGGTTTAAGCGAAAGATATAGCAGAATTCTAACTGTGGTTTAAATGAAAACTAAGCAAAGTTTAAAATAAAATTTAAGCGAAAATGTAGCAAAACTCAGTAAAACTTTAAACGAAAAAGAATAAAATCACAGCTGAAAATAGGTTCTGACTGAAAAGTTCTGGACGATTTAAAAAAATATTCGGAAGGTTTTGTGACGTAACTCAAAATAATTATAGGCGAAAAGTATGTAGCATAGTTTAAATTAACTGTAGACAAAAAATTTGTAGCAAAGTTTATATTAACTGTAGACGTAAAGTTTGTAGCAAAGTTTAAATTAACTGTAGGCGTAAAGTTTGTAGCAAAGTTTAAATTATCTGTAGACGTAAAGTTTGTAGCATAGTTTAAATTAACTGTAGACGTAAAGTTTGTAGCAAAGTTTATATTAACTGTAGTTGAAAGATTTTAGCAAGGTTTAAAAGAATTGTAGATTAAAGAGATGTTACATAGTTTAAATTATTACATAGTTTAAATTAACTGTAGACGCAAAAGATGGTGCCACAGGTTAACATAGCTGTAACCGAAAAAGGTTTTAACATGTTTGAAAATAATCGTAGTAGATGAGTTTAACTGCCTGTTTTCTTTCGTTTGTTTGTTTTTCTTTTATTTATTTATTTATTTATTTATTTATTTATTTATTTATTTATTTATTTATTGTATTTACTTATCATAATTATTATTATTTCTTTTTATCAAAGACTGTTGCACGTATTTCCCGGCTAACGATAAGATCTTCATAATGTAACCCTCTATTATCTTGAAAGATCCTTTACTACGTAAACGAACGTAAATTCTAAACAGGACGTAAAAGAAGACATGTCTCCCACGTATCGTGTTTGTGTTTAAATAAATGATTACGCACTTCCCGTCTCAGACAGATGCAAATTCTCAAAAATGTCAGCAGTTTACGTCAAGGTAACATCAATGTAAAAAAATTTTTTTTTTTTTTTTAATTTTAATTTTTTTTTTTTTTTTTTTTTATTTTTAATTTTTTTTTTTTTTTTTTTTTTAGGTTTTTTTTTTTTTTTCCTGTATCCGTCTGATTATGGTTTTGGTGGTGGTGGTTGTAGTAGTAGTGGTAGTAGTTGGTATGTAGTAGTAGTAGTAGTAGTAGTAGTAGTTGTTGTTGTAGAAATAATAATAGAAGTAGTAATAACAGAGGTTGTAGTAGTAGTAGTAGTAGAAGAAGAAATAGTGGCAGTAGCAGTGGTAACGGTTGTAGAAGTAGCCGTAGCTGTTGAAGCTGTAGTAGTAGTAATGCTGGTGGTTGTAGCAGTAGTAATAGAGAAATTAGTGGTAATGGAAGTTGTAGTAGTAGCAGTAGTATGAACAACAACAGCTGCAGTAGTTTTAAAACACAGATTTATAGAGTATGGTAGTACATACCTATCTATCTACCTATATACCTATCTGTTTACCTATCTGTTTGCCTATATATATATATATATATATATATATATATATATATATATATATATATAAATATTTACTTTCTACTTTTAATCGTACCTGTTTATCTAAATACCTATCCACCTGTCATTATACCTACGTACCTACCTCATACTTACCTACTTACCTAAATCATACGTACCTATCTACTTCTTTATCTACATACCTACCTCTACGTGACTACCTATCTATCCTAATCATCTGTCTGGCTGTCTGTGTATCCATGTATACTGTTCACTAGTAATTATCTGCCGTAATATTATCGACGCCATTTTATACATTTTCCTACAAACTGTGGTGACGATGATACAAAAAATGTTCTGCGGTCTATGTGAGCTAACGAAGAGAAAAACGTATTTAAAAAAATAAAAAATCATAATAAATAAAATGTCTCTGTGTTGTTTAGATTCATCCTGTGTGTTGGGTAATTTGTGAAAAAGAGTTGGTGAGAACTGCGTGACCTTTTGTGACGTGGTTAACTTAGAAAGCTGCCGAACGACACGCGCATACTTGATATAGTTATTTGTGGTTGTGTCGTAGAATATATATATATTTTTTTAACCTTCTCTCTCTCTCTCTCTCTCTCTCTCTCTCTCTCTCTCTCTCTCTCTCTCTCTCTCTCTCTCTCTCTCTCTCTCTCTCTCTCTCTATGTATATATATATGTGTGTAGATATAGATATATATGGGTTTTATCTTTTTGATTATTTTAATTCATTCAGTCATTCATATCATTGTTTACATCCTAAGGGGAAGAAGATGATGATAAAAATGATGATGATAATAATAATAATAATAATAATAATTCAACAATAAAATAACAAAAAAAACAACAACAAACAAACGAAAAACAAATATAACTATAACAACAACAACAATAATGATGATGATAATGATGATGATATTAATAAGAGGAATTAGAAGAAATATGATCATAAAGAAGAGGACAATGCTAACAACTACGACTAGATGGTGACGTCGATGTTGGTAAATGTGTTGCATAAGTAATTAAATCGTAATAAAACGTCTCTCTCTCTCTCTCTCTCTCTCTCTCTCTCTCTCTCTCTCTCTCTCTCTCTCTCTCTCTCTCTCTCTCTCTCTCTCTCTTTCTCTCTCTCTCTCTCTATTAACATTCTCGTATTCACTCTCTTTCTCTCTCATACATAATAATTATACAAAGACAACATAGCTGAATACAAATTCATTTCTATTAATTTTTACGCTTCCAGAAATCGCTAGTTTAAATTTCCGAATCCGTATTTACATACATTCCAAGTTTTGTAGAAATCTTCTTAACGCCAACGCGCTGGAAAAAAAAAAAATTAAAAATTAAAACAACAACAAAAAAAGCCCACTGAATATTTAAAATTCAGAAACATTACAGCAGATTTAACTAATTTTTTCTTTTCTTTCTTGTTATTTTGATTAGATCAATCTACAAGACAAGGATGTTTGTCATAAATGTGTAAAGTTTTAGTGCTTTCCAGAACAAGCTGATGGAAATCAATGAAACGCAGAGCTTATTTCTTTTTTTATTATTTACTTAATTTAATTCACGAAGCAGAAAAGTTTGTGTTTATATTCTTTGTATTTATCTTGGTTTCTTCTTGTTTTCAAAGGAAACAGAATCTCGTCAAGTCACAACCAAACAAAGGTAATTTAATATTTAAACAGAAGAGGACAATATAAACATTCATATACACATAGAATATACATAGAATACATATACATACATACATACATATATACACATACATACATATATATATATATATATATATCAGAAAAGAAAATGAAAGAATAGAAAAGAAAAAAAAAAAAAAAAAAAGGAAAAGAAAAAGAAAACAAACAAAAGAACCTAACAAAAAACTTACCGACAAAAAAAAAAAAGACTTTGAGTCAGGAATCTATCTTCTCTGCAAACATCCACCTATAGAGTTTTATGCTGTGTTAATTTTAATTAATATACGTACATTCTGCTACACATACCGGACATAAATTAATCCACCGAGCATATTTCTGACAATGTGCATTGTCTCCTTTGTTTTGAATGTAAGAATGGTAAGAAGAACGACATTTTCTTAGTCTATATACATAAATGTAAGTTTGAAGAAAAAACGAAATATGAATAGAAAATAGATTATCACTTATTAATATCGTACGTAGAATTTTTTTTATTTTTTCGTTTTCTGATTATTCATTGTATTTGTGCTTGCTTTATTCCGTGCTGTTATGATTTATTCGGTTTAAGAAAGTGAAAACGTATAAAATGTCACAGAAAGCCAAGCTGTGTTACGCAGACTCTAATAAACGACCAAGCAAAATATCGAAGACTTTGCAAAAATATCCACTTTGACTTCTTCGAAGAAAAGAGGAAAAACAGTTTTAATATCAAGTTTGTCTACTTGGGACACGATAAAGAAATCATCAAGTTTGGCTCATTCCAAGACAAACAGAAATATCAAATTTGGCTTCTGTAAAGGCGACAACAAAAAATATAAAGTTTGGCTTCTTCGAAGACTCGAGAAAACATCAATTTTTTTTCTTCAAAGCTTACAAGAAAAACATCAAGTTTGACTTGTCTAAAAAACAAGAAGAATATCAAATTCAGCTTTCTTCGAAAATTACAATAAAAACATCAAGTTTGGCTTGTCTAGAAACAAGAAGAATATCAAATTCGGCTTTCTTTGAAGCTTACAAGAAAAACATCAAGTTTGGCTCGTCTAGAAACAAGAAGAATATCAAATTCGGCTTTCTTCGAAAATTACGAGAGAAACATCAAGTTTGGCTTGTCTAAAAAAACAAAAAGAATATCAAATTCGGCTTTCTTCGAAAATTACTAGAAAAACATCAAGTTGGCTTTCTAAAAGAAAAAAAATAATATCAAATTGGGCTTTCTTCGAAGATTACAAGAAATACATCAAGTTCGGCTTGATTAAAAAACAAAAAGAATATCAAATTCGGCTTTCTTCGAAGATTACAAGAAAAACATCAAGTTTGGCTTGTATAACAAAACAAAAAAACAAAAATCAGATTCGGCTTTCTTCGAAGATTACTAGAAATACATCAAATTTGGTTGTCTGAAAAAAAAAAGAATTTTTTTTTTTAACTTTGGCTTATTTCAGTAACAAGAACGTCAACTATGAGCTCTCTGAGAAACATTTTCGTTTTCATTTTCGTTTTCATTTTCGTTTTCTTTGCGACTACGAAGGCCTCAGATGTTTGTCCGGCTTCCGGCTTCGTGAAAACTGTCCTTCGTGAATCGCCATTATTTCATGACCTGAAACCTAGAAGTCAACCGATCGAACAGGCTGCAGTTTCAGGAAGATCCGAGTGCGCGAGACGATGTCACGTGATTCCTGGTTGCACAAGTATTTTCTATTCGCCCGTTGGCTACGTTTGTTTGTTGTACGGTGATTCAGTTTCTTTTTCGTATTTTCAAAACTATCCTGGGATGAGACGCTACGGTAATGTTTCATTTATTTATTTATTTATTTATTTATTTATTTGTTTTAACATTTAACTTGCAATTTATTATTATTATTATTATTATTTTACGAACTATAAATCAGTGTTTAATCTTAAAATTCAGAGTACTGTTTTATCAATAATAATAATAATAATAATAATAATAATAATAATAATAATAATAATAATAAGAAGAAGAAGAAGAAGAAGAAGAAGAAGAAGAAGAAGAAGAAGAAGAAGAAGAAGAAATAAATAAAAGATAAAAAACTAAATATGTTGAACTATCACTATCATATCTTCAATCTTTTCATATTAATAAAAACATTTTTTACAATACTATTACTGTACTTTTGTGTTCGTATTTCTGGGTTTTTTTTTTTTAGGACTCAGAAAAGTTTTACTGTAATGAGTGATAATTATATTATTTATTTTGCAGATATTGAACACGACCTTCCCGCTGACTGTTACGATCTCTTGAAGAAAGGAGTTCGGGACGATGGTATTTATTTGGTGAAACCACGATTCAGAGAAGAGCCGTTCAGCGTCTACTGCGAGCTTAGCACTGGGGGATGGCTGGTAAGACTGCAGCGTGCAAAACATCTCTGTAACAGCTTTTCCCA
>CM022678.1:6781058-6786058 GCA_012295275.1 Chrysomallon squamiferum
TTAATAAAAAAAATAAAAAAAAAAGAAAAAGAAAAAAAAAGAAAGAAAGAAAGAAAGAAGGTAAGGATGAAATAAAGAAGAAGAAGCAGAAGAAGAAGAAGAGGAAGAAGTAGTAGTAGTAGTAGTAGTAGTAGAAGCAGTAGAAGTAGTAGAAGAAGAAGTAGAAAAAGAAGAGGAACAAAAACAAAAAGAAGAACAAGAACAAGAAGTAGAAGCAGAACAAGAACAAAAAAAAAACCTGATACACTGATTTAAGACATTTTAATTGTTTTTAGCTTTTTTTTTATCTTTTATTGCAAATTTTCTTTTTAATGTATTTTATTTATTTTAAATAGAGTTTATTTGACGTCATTTTATTATGACGTAGACGAAGTTGCTAAGTAACGTAACTTGGGACGTAACAACGTTCGCAGAACTATAACAATCACGTAAAAGCGAAATGACGTAAAGAGGGCTCTAACCACCAAGTCATAGATTCAGTACCTTCGTTGTAACTATGGTAACATTTGATTAACAACTCATTAATAATTACTAATTCTTTACTGCTGCAAGATATTGACACATTTTATCGCTTTATAGTAAACAGGATATTTATCTAATTGGAAATGCATACTCTATTTGTTCTAAATAATCATAGTCGATTAATAATTGAACCAATATTAATTTAGTTTCTTTGTAAGAAGTTTTAAAGTCGGTCAGCTTGAAAAGAATCGATTAAACCTTACGACTTGTGGAAACAAATGAACAAAGACAATAATTATCTTCTTCTAAATATATATATATATATGTGTGTGTGTGTGTGTGTGTGTGTGTGTTGCTAGATGATAAAAAATAAATATATAAAACGACGTGTTGATATGAACGAATAGTCATATGGCCAAATCATTTATAGAACGAAGATTCTGAAATTTAGTTTTTATATCGTCTTAATTAAAAAAAGAAAAAGAATAAGTAAGCCAAATAATAATAATAATAATAATAATAATAATAATAATAATAATAATAATAATAATAATAATAATAATAAGAAGAAGAAGAAGAAGAAGAAGAAGAAGAAGAAGAAGAAGAAGAAGAAAAAAATGAGATGCGCAGTGCAAAGGGAAATATGGAAAAACTTTATCTTCGTTGCGGTAACACTGCAGTGTAACACGGAGGCCTGTTTGGAACTGAACAACAGGTATCAGCAGGGCAATGTAATGAGAATCTTTCCACATTCCTCTCTGATTCTGTGTTCTTCGCAGTGTTATGCGGATCCTTTGTGTGTGTCGTTCAACTTCTTCGTTCCAACCCTCGAGTGTCAACTGAATTTTGAGGCGAACGAAATTTTCACGACTTCTCTGTCGGTAGGCACCCGAAGCTATTTTGGATTCAGACCAAGAACACCATCGGTAAGTTTAACACGTAAATTATTTTCTCTGGTTTTAGAACACTATATAACTTTTGTGTGTAAAATTGTTAAACACCATCAGTACGTTTATATATTCTTGTCTCTGACAGTACTTTGGATGTAAAATTCCGTATTAGAGCAATAATAAAAATAGTTTATATGTGAAATGATAACAATATCAATAAATTTACATATATATCTTTTTTCCTCTGACGGTACTTTGGATAAAACAAAACACCATCAGTAAATTTATACGTAAACTGTTTTCTCTATTAAAGCAATAATATAAATATTGAATATGTAAACTGGCAACAACAACATCAAGTTTACATATATTTTTTCTCTCACGCTAGTTTGGATATTAATCAACAACATCATCGGTAAATTTGTAGATAAAAAATTTTCTATTATAACATTTATTTGTAATTTGGTAACAACATCGGTAAAATTACATTTACTGTCTTTCTCTGATGCTACTTTTGTTGTAAAAGTACAACAACATCGGTAAGCTCCTATATGAATTATTTTCCCTATTTGAATTATAAAGCAGCATTTTGTATGCCAATTGCTAACACCATCGGTAAAAATTGTATTTTCTTTTCTCTGAGCACTAATGTGGTGTTTTCCATGGGAACTAAAAACGCTATCGGTAAATAGTTTTACACTATATAATTCTGTATGTTATTTTATATATAAAATCATATTATTTCGAAAATGAAACTGGTTTTTTCTTTTTTTTATATATGTGAAATTCTGTCTATTTTTTACTACACATATAATAATAATAATAATAATAATAATAATAATAATGTATTATTATTTTATTAAGGAATTTTCCGACGCCTGTAACAAACTTGACTGCCTTCCTTGTGAAGTGTGTCATAGAGATGAAAAAACCAATGACGTCGTTTGCAAACCACGTGATCATTACGTCACAATACCACCTGGCTTAGCGCAACCAGGTACATTTATTTAACATGTAGATGTAGAAACGTATGTATTTATGTATGTATGTAGGTAGCTAGGTAATATGTATGTGCGTTTATGTGTGTGTGTGTGTATGTGTGTGTGTGTGTTTGTGTATGTATATATATCTATATATATATTCATATGTGTAGTGTGTAGGTACGTATATATATGTATTTACGTATTTATGTTTGACTATTTGTATTTAAATATGTATATTTGTATCTATGTATGTATGCATATTTTAAATGTTTATTCTGAATCTTACAGTGAATTATATTTTTTAACTTAAAAAATTAGATATTTAAATAAAATTTTGGGCGATTTGCGTTTAAATTCCTCAAATGAAATCTAATTTGATAGACACCCATAAGCAGTTTTAGGTGTGTTAATGAATGAGTATGTATGTGAGTGTGTGTGTGTGTGTGTGTATGTGTATGTGTATGTGTGTGTGTGTGTGTATACGTGTATGTATGTGTATTTATATATTCTCTGTCTAGACAGAAAGAGGATATTTCAATTTACTCACTGGCTAAATACAGTCTCACATTTCTCGTTTATGCAGATATGAAACACAACTGTTACGATTTCCTTGCCCCGGTGACCCCAGTGAATATACCCACCGCACCACCACCAATGGGATGGAATATACAGACTGACCGCACACCACAGCACACACACAAATAAATCATTATATACGTATATATGTGTATAAGTCTGTCCGTATATATATCTATATATATATATATCTACGTACTGATATGACCACCGATGGGGAGGGTGGCATGGTATGTGTGTCTAATATGTATTCTGATAACACAACACACGTCTGTCTGTGTGTGTGTGTATCTACACACACACACAACATCACTACATCTGTCTGTCTGTGTGTGTGTGTGTATCATCACTACGACACACACACATAAATAAATAATTATATATGTACATATATGGTTGTATATGTGTGTGTATCTATCACTATCTGTCTGTTTATATATCTATGTCTGTGTGTGTGTTCTATCTATGTATGTGTGTGTCTATGTCTGTCTGTGTGTGTGTGTATCTATCACTACGTCTGTCTGTGTATGTGTGTATATATATACATATATATATATATATATATATTTCATCTCTGCCTCACTACGTCTTCTGTCTGTGTCTGTGTGTGTGTATCTATCACTACGTCTGTCTGTCTGTGTGTCTGTGTGTGTGTCCTACATCTGTCTGTCTGTCTGTGTGTGTGTGTATCTATCATATCACTACATCTGTCTGTCTGTCTGTGTGTGTGTATCTATCACTACGTCTGTCTGTGTGTGTGTGTATCTATCACTACGTCTGTCTGTGTGTGTGTGTATCTATCACTACATCTGTCTGTCTGTGTGTGTGTGTATCTATCACTACATCTGTCTGTCTGTGTGTGTGTGTATCTATCACTACGTCTGTCTGTGTGTGTGTGTATCTATCACTACGTCTGTCTGTGTGTGTGTGTATCTATCACTACGTCTGTCTGTGTGTGTGTGTATCTATCACTACGTCTGTCTGTGTGTGTGTGTGTGTGTCTGTCTGTGTGTGTGTATCTATCACTACATCTGTCTGTCTGTTTGTGTGTGTGTGTATCTATCACTACATCTGTCTGTCTGTGTGTGTGTGTATCTATCACTACGTCTGTCTGTGTGTGTGTGTATCTATCACTACGTCTGTCTGTGTGTGTGTGTGTATCTATCACTACGTCTGTCTGTGTGTGTGTGTATCTATCACTACGTCTGTCTGTGTGTGTGTGTGTGTATCTGTCTGTGTGTGTGTGTCTATCATCACTCTATCACTCTGTCTGTCTGTGTGTGTGTCTGTCTCACTACGTGTGTGTGTGTGTATCTATCACTACGTCTGTCTGTGTGTGTGTGTGTATCTATCACTACGTCTGTCTGTGTGTGTGTGTATCTATCACTACGTCTGTCTGTGTGTGTGTGTGTATCTATCACTACGTCTGTCTGTGTGTGTGTGTATCTATCACTACGTCTGTCTGTGTGTGTGTGTATCTATCACTACGTCTGTCTGTGTGTGTGTGTATCTATCACTACATCTGTCTGTCTGTGTGTGTGTGTATCTATCACTACGTCTGTCTGTGTGTGTGTGTATCTATCACTACGTCTGTCTGTGTGTGTGTGTATCTATCACTACGTCTGTCTGTGTGTGTGTGTATCTATCACTACGTCTGTGTGTGTGTATCTATTAGTCTGTCACCTGTCTACTTGATATCGACTAAATGTACTTGTATCTCACTCTCTGAGTTCAGGTTATTCAACGAAGGCTTGATGGATCGGTCGACTTCAACAGAAACTGGCAGGAATATACGAACGGGTTTGGAAACGTCGGTGGCGAATTGTGGTTGGGTAAATATGTTAATTTTCGTTACCACGTGTCGTTTACTAATTTTAAATTAAAATAAATTCATTGTTTACACGTGTGGTTAATAATACCTACTCATGTGCATAGCTAATGACTGGACGGATGCAAAGGTAGATATATAAAAATAAAAGATAAACAAATGAAGAAAATAAGAATGTCCCTGATAACTAGTCTTACACCTGCATGTATGCACACACACACACACACATATATACGTATGTATACCAACGACGATCTAGAG
>CM022678.1:6793558-6811058 GCA_012295275.1 Chrysomallon squamiferum
ATGTATTGTTGTTGTTGTCGTTGTTGTTGGTACGAGTACTTGTTCACCATCGTGTTTCTGTTGTCGATATTTTACTAGTTTGTGTCCAGCATAATTCTTTGGTATGAATATGATGCAACATTTACAGAAGTAATAGTAATAACAACAGCAACAATAATAATAATAAAAATAATAATAATATTACTACTACTACTACTAATAATAGCAATAATAATAATAGTAGCAGTAGTGGAAGTGGTAATAGTATTAGTATTAATAGAGTAGTAGTAGTAGTAGTAGTAGTAGTAGGAGTATTAGAGAAGTAGTATGATAGTAGTAGTAGTAATAGTAATAATACAACATCAATAATAATAATAATAATAATAATAATAATAATAATAGTAGTAGTAGTAGTAGGAGTATTGGAGAAGTAGTATGATAGTAGTAGTAGTAATAGTAATAATACAACATCAATAATAATAATAATAATAATAATAGTAGTAGTAGTAGTAGTAACAATAATAATAATACTACAAGTAGTAGTAATAGTAATAGTAGTAGTGGTAATAATTGTAATAATAATAATAATAATAGTAATAATAATAATAATAATAATAATAATAATAATAATAGTAGTAGTAGTAGTAACAATAATACTACTACTACTAGTAGTAGTAATAGTAATAGTAGTAGTGGTAATAATAGTAAAAATAATAATAATAATAGCAATAATAATAATAATAGTAATAATAATAATAATAATAACAGTAGTAGTAATAATAATAATAACAGTAATAAAAATAATAGTAATAGTAATAATAATAGTACTTAACTTACTGTAATATACATTGTCCTCTCGAACGAAGCCGTTCTGTTAGCTGGGACTAATGAATTTCTGAGTCAGCTTTTTAATTGTGTTATTTTTATATTTATTTTCAATTGATCACGCTGAGAATAAACTTCGCTCTGTAAACGAAGATTTAATTAACAGTATTTAATTAACATTTGTTCAAGTATTGTTACTTAATTAATATTATGTTATTCGCTCTGTGATCCACGCGGTTTTGTGATCTACACCGAGCAAAATTCTACTTATTTTAATTATTATTTTGTTTTTATTATAATTATAATTATTATTATTATTATTATTATTATTATTATTATTATTATTATTATTATTATTATTATTATTATTATTATTATTATTATTTTTCATGGCATAAATGAAACAAATTTTCTTTTTGCTATATATATTAAATAATTTATGGGAACAAAGGGCTAAAAAAAAGTATACTTATTGTTTTTTCACGTCATAAATGAAGCATATTTTTCCTTCTGTTTATAAGGAACAAGGGCTAAAAAAAAATTAAACAAATCTGAATAATTTTTATCGATGAATTCAGCGAACGTCTGCTAGAAACGCAAGAAAACAGATTTTTTACTTTTATTTCGAGTTTCCTTCATTTCTCCACTACAACGATGCAACATCGTGCAACATTGTCGTCATCATCTACGCGGCCATATCGTCGTAAAAAAAAATGCAACTACCTTCACCTCGTCGCTGATCACGTTGCCAAAAAAAAAAAAATCTTTAGCCAACATCTTAAGGGTTCATTTAGAAATTGAAAAGTAAATGAACAAGTAAAATCACAGAGTGGAACACACAGATGAGCTACTGTATCGTATTCAGAAGTGATGTCCTTATATATATATGTAAATCGTGCATTAATTTAAAGGATTAATCTTAAACCATTTCCGATCCAAACTTGGTGAAATCTGTTTTATTAGTTTACATTTCCTGTTAAAGGAATTTAATTGTCCTTTTTCGTCACGCTCTTATTTTATAGAAATTTCCTAGATTTTTTTGTTGTTGTTGTAGATCGCTCTTTCAGTTGTAGACCACACGCCAAAGTAGTTTCATGACTCGCAGATGACCCGCCAAAGTAGTTTCATGACGCGTAGATGACCCGCCAAAGTAGTTTCATGACGCGTAAATCGCATGCCAAAATAGTTTCATGACGCGTAGATGACCCGCCAAAGTAGTTTCATGACGCGTAGATCACACGCCAAAGTAGTTTCATGACGCGTAGATCACACGCCAAAGTAGTTTCATGACGCGTAGATCACACGCCAAAGTAGTTTCATGACGCGTAGATCACATGCCAAAGTAGTTTCGTGTGTTGTAACATATTGTGTTAATCCTATATAATAAACAGAATATAAAACAATTGTTTGTGGTCTGCTCATATAAAATTCTTAATTACGTTTTATTACTTGATTTTCTTCTACTATTTTTTAAAATATTTTTTTTGTTTTTATTTTTAACTTCTTTTGTTTTTTTTTAGTCTGGCATTTCAAGAAAATAATTTTTTCATTTGGATTTTTTTTTTGTTATTGCTGAGGTTATTGTGTTCTACCTTCTGCTTTCTTCAATTCCCATACAAAATGTCATACAGACACTCAGATTTTTTTTGAAGAAAAAAAAAAAGTATGAATAGAGTTAAGACGGCCATGCGTGCTTGCTAACATTGTTGTATACTGCATTCTGGTTTCTCTCCAATTCAAAATGCGAGTATACTAAATAGATGTTAGGAAAACAAATGAAAAGATTTATGATAATTAGAGTGTTTATTTTTATGCTAAACTCCTTATTTTTTTCCTTCATGTACAAAATGTGAATATGTTAAATAGACCTTTACAAAAAAACACCGAAGTAAGTACGAAAAGATTTAAGGTAAGTATACATGTGTGTTATTATTATAAACTGCATTCTGTTTGTATTCCCATACAAACTGTGAGTGTGCTTTATAGATATTTATAACAAAAAAAAACCACACAACCAAATAAATTAAAAAAAAAAAAAAAAAAAAAAATCAGATTATATTTAAAATTAAAAATTGAAATATTAAGAATCTTATGTAAAGATTTAAGATAATTAGGTGTTATTATTATTGTTGTATATTCAATCCTGTTTTCTGTCATGTACCAAATCTGAATACGTTAAAGAGATTAAAAAAACAAACACAAAACCCCTATAAAAACAACAGCAATAAATAAAAAAAAAAAAAAATTAAAAAAATAAAAAAAAATAAAAGATAGATATGAAAACCATGTTTATATGTGACTGTACCTCAATATGTATTATATATGCAAAGCAGGCAAAGCAGAGAGAGAGAGAATAAACTGGAGTGAAATATACAAACAGTCAAACAGAGAAACCAGGAAGAAATTAAAACATCTGTAAAATAATAATAATAATAATAATAATAATAATAATAATAATAATAATAATAATAATAATAATAATAATAATAATAATAATAATAATAATAATAATAATAATAATAATAATAAATATAATCATCATCATCATCATGATCTTTAAAAAATCAAATGAATTTCAAAACTAATTTTTTAGATTATTAAAACATCCATAAACAATAATAATAATAACAATAATAATAATAATAATAATAATAATAATAATAATAATAATAATAATAATAATAATAATAATAACAATAATAACAATAACAACAATAATAACCATCATAATCATAATCATCATCATCATCATCATCGATATGATCGTTAAAAAACCCACAAAAAAACCCACAACAACAACAAACAAATCGTACGAATTAAACAAAACTAATCTTTGAGCCACTGAACATCAAACGGCCACCAGAAATACCTGGACATGTTCAGCGGGATCGTCTTGGGAACTTTGTCCGAGTCCGAGGCGTAAATCGTGTACGGCCTGAACCCGTAGCCCGTCAGCAGACGTATCAGCGGCTCTGCGCTAGTCGTAAGTTTTACGTTCGCCCACTCCATCATGACGACGCGGACGTCGAGGGAAGCGAAGAGCCTCGCGCCCCCGCTCAGCGCGTGGAACTCGTGAGCCTCGACGTCGATTTTCAGGACGGCTTTCTGGAACCTGATCACTGGCAGCAGGTCGTCCAGGAGAACGGCCTGCGAGGCGAAGCGATCGATGCGTTGGCCGCGACGTCCGAACATCACTCTGCCGTGTCCCTCGACTCCGACGGCGGCAATGTGGTCCGCGGGACCGGCGAGGGAGACGTTGGCGCGTCTGTCGGAGACGGCAGCGCGCAGGACGGTGATCCGCTGCTGGAAGTTGTTCGCCTCGATCGACTTGCAGAAGCGGAGCAGGTTCTCGTCGAGCGGCTCCACGGAGACGACGTAGCGGCCGAATTTCGCCGCCGCCAGAGCGTACGAGCCGAGGTGGCCTCCCACGTCGATGAGCCCCATCTCCGGGTGCGACAGCAGGTGTTGGGCGAGCACCTTGAAGTTTGGACTCTCCCAGGTGCCGTCGTTTTTCAGCTCCGAGGACACGTAGACGTCTCGGCTCGGGCTGTTTATGTACATCGACACGTTGCCTGCTGGCGAGCGAAAGACGGTGCTGTCGAAGTCGTAGTCGCCCGAGCAGAACCCAGGCACGCGTTCCCACTTGCCGTCTTTCCAAACCATCACCTTGGTCCCGTCCTGCTGCAGGGACCCGACCGTTTCCACAGACTGCAGGATTTTCCAGAATCGCTTGTGATCCATCTCAATGCTAGCTTCTGGAGATCGGTCGCGTTCTTCTCTGATTTCCCCTCTGGTGAAGAGATAAACTATAACTATGGCTGCCAGAAAACCCAAGAGAATCTTTTTCCACGAAGGTCGATAAACAATCATGATCATTTTACAATATTATCCTATCGTCAATGAAACGTTGAACAATTGTCTCTCGGAAACGCGTACGGTCTCACACTGTCGAATATTCTGGATTCCACTTCTACTTATAAGGAAAAATCTGATTTTTTTAAAATTTATTTATTTTTATTTTTTTCCCGATTTTATCTTTGCTGAAGAATTGTCTCGAGCATGCGTGTTCTCTGTAAACAGAATGTTCCTTGAAAATCGAGTATACGTATTTCACAATTGAAAATTAAATTTTGCGTATTCTCCAAATTAATATTTCATGGCAGTCTTCCACAATTAACTGTTAATTTACGTATAGCGCAGTTCCACAGTTTACAGCTGAAATTTACGAGAGCTGCAACTAACAGCTCTATTTACGTATTCTACAATTAGCACTCAGATTTACGTATATTACAATTTAGAATTTAATTATCGTATTCCACAATTAATAGCCGAGATTTACGTACTCCACAATTAACAGGTTCGGTTTACGTATTTCACAATTTAGTCGAATTTATGAACTCCACATTAAATGTTCAGTTTACGTACTCCACAATTATAAGTTCACGTTTTTCACATTTAAAAATTCTATTTAGGTACTCCACAGCTTAATCAAATTTAGGTATTTCACGTTGAATTTGTATTCCACAATTAACAGTCGAATTTACGTATCCAGAAATGAACAGTAGAATTTACGCATTCAAGAATGAACACGGGAATTTACGTATTCAACAGTTAACAGTTGAATTTACGTATTCAAGAATGAACACGGGATTTTTAGGTATTCAGCCGTTAACAGTTGAATTTACGTATTCAAGAATGAACTCGGGATTTTTACGTATTCAACAGTTAAAAGTTTTACGTATTCATTTTACGTATTCAACAGTTAAAAGTGTAATTTACGTATTCAAGAATGAACACGGGATTTTTACGTATTCCACCAGAACTGCACAGTTGGTTGCAATGTTCTCTCTTTCTGCTTCAAGATTTGTCTTCTTTTGTTGCGCTTATCACAGCTACGGAAAGAAGAAAGTGAAAACAGTAAATTAAATGGAGGAATAAATGAATGAATGCATGAATAAATAAATAAATAAATAAATAAGCAAACAAAGAAACAAGTCAATAAATAAATAAATAAATAAATAAATAAATAAATAAATAAATAAATAAATAAATAAATAAATAAATAGACTGCAAACTTATTAAAAGAAACCAAAAACTAAACTACTTTCTCAGTTCGCGCGTACTAATGAGATATTTTCAACTGTTAATTTGATGTTATTCTTTCATTTAAAATAAAATAGTTTAAAAAAAAAAAAAAAAAAAAAAAAAAAAAACGTTTTGTTCAAATGATTAACCATTATTACTATTGTTATTGCTAAATGGATGTTTTACAGCTAGTCCGTTGAAATATACAGCTCTTATTTTAAAATATTAATTCAATTTTATTTATATACTTATGTTTATATGCGTGTGTTGCTGTTTTTGCAAAAGTATGGCTGTATTTGAATGAAACATAAGAAAAACAAATGTATTCTTTAAACTCACCATTTTCTACTAAAAAGCTTCAGTTAAAACCCATAAAAAAAAAAATGTACACTAAATAAATGCCATAAAAACTGTATACTTTTGTATGTATGTATGTATGTGTGTATATATCGTGTTTGAACATATATATATATATATATATATATCGTGTTTTTGTACGTATGTGTATGTCTCTATATATGTATGTATGTATGTATGTATGTATCCAGATATGAAAATATCAGTTCATATCTATGTTAACGATAACGACAACATAATAAAATGCAAACCAAAAAACAACAATAGCTATTAAAAGTGACTGTAAAAACAGGTAATATGAGACATTTTTATTATAAAATGTAATGGAAAACACAATTTAATACGTTACGAATTATCACTGTGACATATGTTATTAAATTATTAATTAATTACTTCTTTTTTACTTTATTATTATTATTATTGTTGTTGTTGTTGTTGTTGTTGTTGTTATTATTATTATTTATTATTATTATTATTATTTATTATTATTATTATTTATTTATTTATTTATTATTATTATTATTATTATTAATATTATTATTATTATTGTTATTATTGTTATTATTGTTATTATTATTACTTCAGCAACTACTATCACTACTACAAATATCCCACTACTACTTTTATTTATTTATTTTTAAACAAACGCACAATCACACATATACAAACACAAACACTCACCGATATACACTGGCATATTGTACCTTTTTGTGGCTTTGAGTTATTTGAATTTTTATACACAAAAATACAAGAGATTTCTTCATATGTATATAAACGTATACACACATACACACATACATACGTATAAACACACATACTCTCGTACAAACATGCGTACCTAAGTATTACGTAGGTATACAGATACGTATTACAGCGAGCAAATACATAACTTACCTTATGCACCAACATATCCAACCGATATTTGTTATCTAAACGAAGTATTCTGTTCGTTCCAGAAATCAGGTGTTCCGTGAAAAGCCTTTCGTAAGATACAACACGTAAATTGTCGTACTCATTTACAATGTATGTGTGTATATATAGAGTAGAGACGTTAGGTTAGTCAAACAAAACATGAAAATCGTTAAAAGCTGTGACTGAAGCAGTAACAGATCTAAGGTGGTGCTACCAAAAGGTATCTGAAACCGTTAGAGAATTAGAAAAAAAAAGAAGAGAAAAAACCCTGGACCTAGCAAAAAAACAACAACATTTAAACCGTTTAAAGTCAAGCGCAACTTTCCACCTCACCTGATTACCGGGTTAAGGAAGATCGACAAAAAAAAAAAAAAAAAAAAAAAAAAAAAAGACGCAGGACAATTAACAGATATCATTCAACATTCTGTAGCTAAAAAAAAAAAAAAAAAAAAAAATAATAATAATACAAAAAAAAAAAAAAAAAAAAAATATCTAATCCTAGCTAATCTACACTGTGTTTTCAAGTACTCAGTGTACGTGATCGTATGCATGTGAAGTAAAAAAATAATAATAAAAAAAAAAATATATATATAAAATGTTTTAAAAATTTTTTAAAAAAAAAAAAATAAAATAAATAGTGAGTGTGTTGGCCAAACACACACAAAACTATGTTCGAATCAGAACTGCTTGTCACAAATTCGATATCAGACATGAAGTTGACATTTCTACGGCGAAACACTTTGATCTACCTCGTCATACACTGGAAGACCAGTAGATTTGCCCTTTTAGATCCTCTCGTTCTAGATTCAAAATCCAAAAACAGACCTTTTTAACGAGTTTTGGATCCACACATTACAAATACAAAAACGGTTTGGAATAAATGTTGAATTGGGCAAAATGTTGAACTGATGACGTCAATATTTTTTTTTTTTTTTTTTTTAGTGTCATTCATTACTTTTGACATAAACCCCCCCTGTAACATAATATTGTAGCCTTTATGAAAAGAGAGAGAGATAAAATAAGGTTAGGTAAGACGGAAGAGAAAATTATTAATTGCGAAGAAAGACTGTCGCAGTGAAAGATTTAGTGTTTGCTGCAGAAAAGTAAACATCTGTTTGTGCGTAATCATTGACAGAGGTTTCTATACTAAAGCGATATGCCCAGGTAAAGTTTTCGCGTGTTATATTTAGATATTAATTGCGACTCGAAGACAGAAAAGAAGACACACACACACACACACATCCATCCATTCATCCATCCATCCATACATACATACACACACATACATGTATACATACATACGTACATAAATAAATAAATAAATAAATAAAATAACTTCTTAACAATCGATACCAGAAAATTACGTAATAAAAAAAAAAAAAAGAAATTAAAAATGTTTGTTTTGTTTCCTTTTATAAATCCAGCCAGTCTGTAAAACCTCTCCCAGAAAAATTATCTCAACAGGATACAATTGTTTTATTTCACGAACGAAAACATACGACAGATACAACTCAATCGAAATCCTGTAAAAATATTATCGGTGTAATGACACCCCATTGCTATGCATAGATAACTGGGAGACGTGGACACAGTCTGGCATTTTTAAACCTCTAACACGAATACAGAACAGAACGACAGAGAGAAACACTCAACGTAGTTTAAACGAAACTCTCATTATTTAGGAGCACTTGCAAAATGCTTCAAATATCACGATTTGTTATTCTCTTTTAATAATTTATGCTTCAGGACTGGTGCTCAAACTAACCCAGCCTACCCCGTGCTATGGCAGGTTATATCACACTTGAGAGAAAACTGGGGCAAAAAATCATACACAAGATAAAGACACACACAAAGACAGGTGATTTATTTCATTTTATTTTTTTCTGCAGCTGACGTAATAAGAAGAAAGAAGAAGAAGAAGAAGAAGAAGAAGAAAAAGAAGAAGGAGAAGAAGTGCTAGATATAGAAATCTGCACAAATGTTCAGTTATTCTTAATACATTTTTAATGAACAGACAAGAGAACGAACGAATGAATGAATGAATAAATAAATAGTAATAGTAATAGTAGCAGTAGCAAAGTAGTAACAATAACAACATCAATGTCAACAACAACAACAACAGCAGCAGCAGCAGCAACAACAACAACAACACACAACAACCAACAACAAAGATAATAATAAGATAAAACACAGAAAATAGAAATATCTTAATAAAACGTCATCATAAAAAAAATATTGGCTTCCTTTTATTTGTTTTCTTGGCAAACAAAAACACGTGTTTACCTTTTACAGGAAGACGTGATTTTAACAATCGAAAGACATCGATCTATTGAAAAAAAAAAAAAAAAAACACCTAATATACACAAAACTCTTGTTCGCTACAGACAAAAAGATGGAGTTACCAACATGTGGTCTAGTAAATGTCATGTTTTGGCACAACACAATAAAAAAAATAAAAAAATAATAATAATAATAAAAAAACAAATTAAATACAGCTGTGAATAACCAATTTACAGCTCTGTTTTTGCTATGACTACACTAGATAAAAAAATAAAAAAAATGAAGCGAACAGGCTGCCCCCCCTCCGTCGCTGATGACGTCACGACTAAGGAAAAATCGATGCTTCGAACAGATATATATATATTTTTTTTTAACCCGTTAAATTGTACTATTTTCTTGTTATACTTTGATATCGGCTGACATTAGATGGCAGAAAAATGAAAATAAATTTCATGAATAATATTTAAACTGTTTCTTCGTATTGGCAACGCTACACTATACATATGAGTGACATCACTGTTTAGAACACTTAGTCGCTGATGAATCTTAAAAGCATCTCATATACTATTTATTCACTAAAATATACTAAATTACCGTATTTGTTCGCACAATTATAACATATTCTTGTGAATAAGAAATATTCGTAAATTACAATATACAGGTAAATAACGTATAGTCGTAAATAACGTACTGATAAATATAAACTATACTAGTAGATAATATGTGCTGGTAAATAACATATACTGGTAAATAACATATACTCGTAAATAAGCTATACACTTAATTATGGGCAATTAAATCGTGGACAAAAATATCCCTCGTGTATAATATGCAACTGATCCAAACACAATCACATTAGAAATACTCAAATAGAACACACATACCTTCTCGATCCTAGCCACCTTACAGAAGAACACACACAAAATGCTCATTAAATTTTAATATTACAACAACAACAACAACAACAACAACACTAATATTCTGTTTAGCGTAAAGATCGTTCGTTGAAAAGCTTCGATGACAAAGTTCAAATGTGACCTGGTTTGGTATTAGTTCTGGCTTGTTTGCAATCTTTATTTTACTCTTTCTACTCTCATATGTGTTTTATCTGGGACAGAAGCAAAGATTTACAATTAGGGCACTCGATGATAATGAAAAAAAAATAATAATAATAATAAAATAAAATAAATAAATACGCAGTATGGCACGTACTCATTTACTTTTTCTGTTTTTGTATTTAAAATGAAAATACAAGGATCATACAGTTTAAAAAACAAACAAACACAGACAAAAAACAAAAACAATAACTCCCCCACAACACACACACACACACGCACACACACACACACACACACTACACACACACAAAGAAAAACAACAAAGAAGAAAACAAAAACCACAGAAAAAACAACATATAATAGTTATTTTGTGCTTATATTCAAAACCCAAGAACGATGAAGTTTTAAACCAGTACATAATTGTTACGTTAGAGACAGCTAAATGAAACATACATACCTTCTCGATCGTATCGAACTTGTAGAACACAAAAATATTCAATACTACAATAAATAAATAAATAATAATAATAATAATAAAAAAAAAAAAAAAAAAAAAAAAAATAGCTCTTTTTATATCGGAGTCGTCACTCGAATAGACATTAAAAATGTCAGAATAAAACAACATTCACATCTGCTTTCATTCTGTTCAGATTACGTTAAATTTTACGAATTACAGACGTGATAAGGCATGGATTACGTTTAAATATTACAGTTTTATTGTGACAAGTGACAGTTGTCTACGGTGACAAGTCTCTATTATTGGTTTGAAACAGAAACGGCAAAAATATCGCCGAATGTTTGAGACCATTTTTTATTACGTGTTTGTACATATGTATGTATATATGTATGTTTGTGGTCTGTGTATCTATGTACGTAGGAATACGTGTGTATGTATTGATCTGTGTATGTGTGTGTATATATATATTGGTATTTTTAATAAAATAAGTCTGAGAAAACTAAAGAGAGCCTTGTGTCTCACATGTATTAAAAAATATACTTTTCCCACAATGACTCAAGCGAATGATTTCCTCACAGCAAAATAAAAACAGTGAAGAAGTGTTTCTCACGTGAGTCATGAAATTTTATGACAAATCTTTATATATATATATATAAAAAAAGAAAAAAGAAATAAAAAATAAACTAATTTTAATTATTTCTGCAACGAAAGAGTATTGTTAAAAAAAAAAAAAAAAAAAAGAATATAAAATTATTTCATATTAAATTTTATGTTGACAACTGGAACATTAACAGAATTATGGCAGTTTTATCATGTGATAGTTTCTGTAATTGTGTCCCTTTTATTCAAGTTTTTGTGCTGTGGTTCGAAGTTCAGTAAGTTCTCATATTTCCCTTAAAAAACAAAATAACACTACGAAATTTTAAAAATATCAAATTCACTGCATAAAAAATTAAAACTGTACCTTAAATAAAGTTGCAGGTAATTAATTTTTTACATATTCAACCTAGTGAAATAGAATAAAAATAAACATCCAATCAAATGGCAGCATTTGATCACATGATGCTGCAGGCGGCCATAATGAGCTGATTTTTGTCTTCTGCTAGATCAGTCAGTGTTATTAGCCAGTGAGAGATTTTAATAAAATTAAATACTAATGGAAAGTAAATACTAATTACAGCACGGTAATAAGTTTGTTGCGAATACACGTTTTTATTTTTTTCATTTTTAAAAACAAAAATTATTACAACTAGCTCAGTACTGTAGGACCACAAAATAAAATGTATTTCAGAGTTTATTTATCAAAGAAAAAAAAAAAAAAAAAGTGAAGTCTGCCTAATAATTAGCTCCATTTTCAACGACGTGTCGGTCATTATTAGACCAGAATTCACTTGTCGGTAAACAAAGTATCAAATGTTTCGTGTGTCACTTTTTCAAAGATTAACCGAAGGATTACCTATCAGCTTTGTTACTTAGTAATCAGCATTCATACTTAACAAACAGAAACAGTGGTTTCTGCTTCTTTTGACGACCTTGACTTACGAGCTACGAGCTAGTTGGCACAACGAACAACACATCATCCGCCCAGCATCCGCGTCTCACTCGTTTACATCACGTGATTACCTCGCCGCGGAATCATTTCTTTTGTGTTGTGTTCGCGTTTTGTTCAGTACTTCATAGAAAAATCATAGAAAAACATGAGCGAGGTGTGCATGTAGTCGACTTGACTAGGCAGTACGAGCATAGTACCATACTGAAGCAGAAGGAGTCGATAAAGGCTGTAACTCCAGCCAAAGGCGTTAAAATAATTTCTAAACTGCAGACCTCTGCCCATGAAAAGATGGAGAAACCCTAACCATGTACACTTTACAAAACCAATTTATTTCTTTACATTCTCTTTTATTTTGTACAATATTTGTCATTTATAAATATATATATATATATATATATATATTTTTATTATTTAAAAACACGTTACAAAAAAAAAGGGGATGGTTTGGGGGTCTGGAACGGATTAATGGTATTTCAGTTAATTTCAGCTGGGAAAATTGATTTGATTTACGAGCAAATTGAGTTACGAGCTCGGTCATGGAACGAATTAAACTCGTAAATCAAGGAACCATTGTATTCGTTTGGATTTCGTAGAGGAAAAAAAGTTAGAAAGAAAAAAAGAAAAAAAAGAAAAAGAAGAAAAAAGGTAATACACGAAACCGAAAAGAAAATGATGTTTACAGACAAAGGCCAGTGAATATGAAGATGACTATTCTCATTAAGTACCAAAATGTGGACACGTTACTCTGGTAAAACTCCATAGCGGACAGTTCTGAGTACGAAGTTGTAAAACGATACTTGAAACCATTATATGCATTAGAGGTCGTATTTACATGTAAAAAGCAAATTGATCACGTGTTATTTGAATGAGTGCTTTGATACATTCATTATAATATTTCATACCAGTTTTTACACAAAACATTTTAAAAGGTCCGTCAACAGGCTGTGTAAAAAACAATCAGTTAAAAATAAAATTTTATTCTTTTTCGTTAAAACAAAAAGCATTCATCTTCTGAAATATGTGCTATTAAGTATGCAAACAATGAATTTCCTATTTTTATTATTAAAAAAAAAAAAAAAAAAAAAAAAATCATTGGTCCAAACCATCTAAATAATCTTTTCCCGCGTTTTCTGTAGTGAATCTGACTGTTGGGACACAAAGTAATTAAAACTTTCTAATTACTAATCGTGAATTTTTAAAAGTTAAACAACAAATGAAATAAATAAACTATTATTCATACCTTAATCTGTTGAGTAATCCTTTTAATAAGCCAACTTGTTTGTTTAATAGTTCACACCACGTGACTGAAGATGGCGAACTGATGACGTCATTAGTTTTTGTTGGTAGTGTCATTACTTTTGACATAAACCCCTCCAGTAACATAATATAGTAGCCTTTATTTATTTATTTATTTATTTATTACAGATATGTTTTAATTATTAGACAACATAATTAAAAAGATTATTCAGGGCAGTTTGTTTACGCAAACCATATGCAAACCACAACGTAATTTGATTACGTATTCTCTTAATTTTTGATCTGCCATTTTGTGAGAGTTTTTTGACAAGGACTAATGTATTTATTACATAGGATTTGACTATCTTTACTAAATATTTAATATAACCAGTTTCAGTTCAGGGCTATCCGAACACGATCTTGACAACGTCGTCATAGAAACGGTATGTTTATTTGAAGTTGGTTTCGAAAACTGAGAACGATGTGATGATAATATTTCACTGTCTTGTTCAGATTTTTAACAGACTTAATATACTATAATGGATTACAAAATCACAAATAACAGGTACACTTTATTCTTCTTGTTGTTGTTATTTATTATTATTGTTGTTGTTATTTATTATTATTATTATTATTATTATTATTATTATGGTTGTTATTATTTTTATTGTTGTTATCATTGTTATTAGTATTGCAGTTATTGTTTTTGTTACTGTTATTTTTGTTGTTGGTTTTGTTATTATTGTTATTGTTGTTGTTCTTATTATTATCGTTGCTATGTTGTGAGGCTCTGGGGATTAAGGCGGGGTACCAAAACTCAGACATGCACCCACGCAGGCAAACATACAGTCTAGTTTCAGAACTTAACTCTCTCTCTCTCTCTCTCTCTCTCTCTCTCTCTCTCTCTCTCTCTCTCTCTCTCTCTCTCTCTCTCTCTCTCTCTCTCTCTCTCTCTCTCTCTCTGTCTGTTTCGGTATATATAACAACATGCCAAATAAATAAATTAATATATATATATATATACATACATACATACATACATACATACAGAGAGATAGAGAGATAGATAGATAGATAGACAGACAGATATGTTTGTGTGTGTATATATATATATATATACATACATACAGACAGAGAGAGAGATAGATAGAGAGATAGATAGATAGATAGATAGATAGACAGATATGTTTGTGTGTCTGTATGTATATGTGTGTATATGTGTGAAGGTATATGTGTGTATGTGTGTATGCAACAACTATTGTCTTAACATGTTCGCGTTATTTAGCGAAGGTTTCAATGGCGCGTCAGCAATGAGGCTCCGAGGAGCTGCATACGTCATGCGATCCGAGCATAACAAATCTAATTCTATCCTAAAAAATACAAAAACTAAATGTTAACTGTTTTATTTGTCATCTCACTCCTCTTGACAATAGTAATCTCACGCGTAGTGATTTTGTTTTCGTCTAAAAAAAAAAGTACATAAAAATAAAAAATAGTTCTTAAATAACCACAGTTTATTCCATTGTTTTTAAATCAAAATGGACTTTGGAATATATAATTCAGAAATTAAAATTAATGAAATAACTTTGAACGATCTCTCTCTCTCTCTCTCTCTCTCTCTCTCTCTCTCTCTCTCTCTCTCTCTCTCTCTCTCTCTCTCTCTCTCTCTCTCTGTATATATAATATCCTAAGAGTGAAAGAGAGTAATAATTAAGACATGATACGAAGGAAAGATCTGAAATTATTTTCACTCTCTTCATTTACACTAATTATCACCACTTTATTTTACAAAAAAAAAAAAAAAAAACAACAAAAAATAAAAAACAAAAACAACAAAACAAAAAAAAAAACAAACAAACAAAACAAACAACAAGTAAACAGAGTAACCATTACTGAAATTAAAAGATTCCAAAATTTACAATTAACAAATATTAATGAAATACTGTACAACAATATGTTCACAGAGCGAGTTCCTGTTTATAACACAGAGCAGACGTAAAACCCGGAGGTTCTGGGATCGATGCTAGCTGAATGTTTTAATTGCAAGTTTATCATCCATTACCAGAAGTATTTGGAGCGCGGATATTTTTCGGATTTCTTTTTTTATTTTTTTTTTTTTTATCTTTTCGGATTTTTAAAATAATTAGATATCACCAAAGCGAAAATAAGAAATGAGTTTGTATTTCACATAGTGTTTTGTATAATCAATGTGGAGACGTTTTTGCACTAAACTGTCCGAAACCTACAAAATATGACTATCTGGATTGGGAAAAAAAAAAAAATAATAATAATAAAAAATAATAATAATAATAATAAAATAAATAGATAAATATATAAATAAAGTTAAGAAAATAAGTAAAATAAAATGAAATAAAATATAATTAAATAATAGATAAACAAAATAAAGTAATAATAATAATAATAAACAAAATAATAATAATCATCATATCATAATAATAATAATAATAATAATAATAATAATAATAATAATAATAATAATAATAATAATAATAATAATTTCGAATGAAGTAAATAGGGAAAACAAGTTCAGAAGATATTAAAACTAAAACTAAAAAGAAAAGTTTAAAGATTTCACGGCCGCTTTGATTAAGCGAAGGTAAGTTTTGTGTGCGTGTGTGCGTGCTGAAATTAAGTAGATCTCAAATGAAAATATTTAAATTTATAATAATATTTACATAATTAGTGTATTGCCAAAAAAAAAAAAAAAAAAAAAAAAAATGTGTAGTTTGCACAAAGGATATTTCAAAAAAAAAAATAATAATAATAAATAAAACAAAAAAAATAAATAAAAAATAAAAATAAATAAATAAATAAATAAATAAATAAATAAATAAATAACAAAGTTTTTTTGTTTTTCAAATCACCTAATTTTTCTTCTTCATTCACTATGGCTGAAGGCATAATTGCTGTTTTGTTTTTTTGTTTTAATAAAGTAAACATTGCGAATTACCTCCCTTGGTGTAAAATTGCAAAAATTATGACTATGTATTGACACACTCAGAATAATTTCGAGCGTTCACGTGACACTTGAAAAAAAAAAAAAAAATTAAAAAAAAAATTAAAAACCCCACATAGCTCTGTTTCCACTGAGACAGGACGTCTACTGTGGAATATGACCAGTTTGTACAAATTTCCTCAGTTTTATCGCTCGAAATCTTTGAAACCAAAATCCTTTTTCAAAACCGCTTCCTCGATGTCGACAATAATTTCACCGTCAATGCCTTCCTTAGCGAACTTTTTGACGTACTTTCCCATTTTCAAAAGCTTCAGCTTCTCCCCGAGTTCTGCTACAGTCAAACTTGCCACGTAGGCTCTCGTTGCGTTACGTTCAGGCACGAGCGGTTTCGGTTTCGGTTCCGAGAACGATTCTTTGGATTTCACTCTTTTCGGAACGGCTGGCTTCTCTGGTTCCGCTGGCTTCTTTGGTTTGGCTGGCGAACGTGGTGGCAGGAGGGGCATTATTTCGTCGTAGAAGTTGTCGTCGTCGTCGCATCTGTACACGTGGCTGTAAGTTAGTCTGTTTTCGAAAAGTCGCCCGACGCGTCGCGAAGAATGACGTAGCTGTCCGGACGTATGTACGAGTATTCGTCCATGTCTTCGGCTTCTTCCGGAATTTCCGGATACAGCGCCATTGCTGGAAAGTTAGATAGTTTGGTTAACGGTTGTGGGTGATAGTTATGGGAAGAAGAAGTGTAATGAATCTGATAGTGATAATTTTGGTTTTGCCTTATTTTATAT